>JABEXW010001050.1:0-15641 GCA_013266185.1 Fusarium sarcochroum | reverse complement strand
CATATTAGGATTAAAACTATAAAAATTCAGAACAGAGGCACAGAAGATACTCAGGAGTCAGATCTTAGGGCCATTCTCGGCGGGCGCAACCGCAAAGGTGTCGAGCGGGATCCAACTAAACCTTTCGCTAAGAGACCCCTAAGAGGCCTTAAAGCCAGTTACAGACAGTCTAGGCACCTAAAGCCCGGGCCCAAGCCCCACCCGGGCTGGGGTGCATACAACGCAGCGTCATCCTGACCCTGGTAATGTAAATTGCTTCCCATCCCGCCCAATCCATGTCCAAGACATTTCTGCTTCGTGCATCAAACAAAAACAATCGCGTCAACGCCAACTTGATTCTCTCATCTGATTTTCACTCCCATACGGAGGCTCCCATATAAACCCAGTCACTAACAATATCGCGGTTCCCTCGTGTCGCCCATGGAGCTCTAAATCTAAGAGAATGAAGCGCGCCGGAATAGAATCTCTCAACTCCAAAGACGAGTACCACCGAGCCAAGCAACCATGAGCTCCGCCACAGCCCCCTCCAGCCTGGTGTGGCCGCCCAAACCACGACACTCGCAACGAACGGTATGCACTATTCTGTTATCAAGTCTCCCATGTGTACAACGGCGAGAATAATTATTGTGGACGATGATCTGATGCATTTGGGTAGAAAATCAGAAATGGAACCTTCATTATCCCCAGTACTGGCGAACGATCGAGACAAGAATTCTCGCTGCGCACATCGACCAATGCAGCACCTGCCAGCGATACCGAAAACAAACCGAAATACCAGTCCTTCGAGAACGCCGAGTCAGCCAGAGACCGTCTACGAATTAGCTCACATAATATCAAAACCGCTTTCCTCCTAGTATGGCTATGGCTGCAGACTGAAGAGGGCCACGGAGTCCTTAAATGCACACTCGCCTATGTCCTCGGTAGTCTGGGCACCTTTTTCCCACCTCTGACTGCCTTTCTCGGCCACAGAGATGGAAAGCATGTCTCAGCTACCATTACTGTCTACTTTCATCCAGCTCGAACCGTCGGCTCTATGCTCGAGGCAGCGGTGATAGCAATCGTTGCAGTGTTTTATGCAGAGATCGTATCGTTGTTATCAATGGGCATTGCTATCGCTATGAGAACTCAGTTTGGGCTGACTGCTGCTGCCCACGTGCTCATTCTCGTCATTTGTATCGGTGCAGGCTTGGGTTTCGTGGGTTGGGTCAAGCAAAGACTCAACAGTCCTCTCGTTAATGTCGGTTGCACTTTGACTTCCATTGCGATCATTTCTGTAATCACCAAAGAAGAAGGCGTCCAAGGTGGCTACTTTGACGACGACAAGATCGTTCAGGTTTTGAAATTGCTTCTCATTGGCATCACTTGCACTTTTGCCGTCAATGTGTTAGTCTGGAAGATATCGGCGAGACGAGTGCTTCGAAAGTCTATCATGACCGCTGCCAGCTCTCTGGGCGACAAGCTCTCGTCTATTACAAAAGGTTTCCTCAGTGGCACTGAAGATGAGTTCTGGACCAGCGAGTATAGCCGAGTATCAGCCCGGTACAACGGCGCATATGCAAAGATGAACTCAACTATGCGCGAAGCCAAGTTCGAGTACTATTTCCTAGGCCGGGAGTCTTTTTACCCGCTTGACAAACGTCTGTCCAAGGCGGTCGAAGGACTCTCCCAAGCTATTGGGGGATTGCGAAGTGCGCTCGAGAACCAGTTTACTCTACTCAGAGAAGTCCCTAACCTGGAAGATACTTTCCCTTCCCCAAAAACATCTGGGTTAGCACCCACTCTGACACACGCTATCACCGCGTACATGGAGGGTGAGGGACGAAGATTATCTGATATTGATGAATCTGGAGAGAGCGAGGAAGAACGACAAGCGACAAGACACAAGTCTGATACTGCTCTCAACACGGCCCCTGCTTTCCAAGAGCCCTCTGATATTTTTGCTCTTTTCATCGACATGCTTGGCCCATCAATCAAGTCACTGGCCCATACTTTGTCCGAGATTCTTCGTGAACCTGCCTTTGGCCAAGACCCCAACAAACACATCGCAGTCAACGAGCAACTCAGGGAGAGTTTGCGCGATGCTCTCAACCTTTACAACAATGCTAGGGCAGGATCTTTGCAAGAGCTCTATCGTGCTATCGAGATTGGACGAACCCGTTCCGAGAAGATCCAGGCCGATATCGAGGAAGTAGCCGCTGCCTGCGGACACTTTTCTTTCAGTTTACAGGCCGTTGCTGAAGAGACTGATGCATACTTGGATGTGCTGGAAGACATCAAGTACACCACCGAGACTGCATCGCGGTCTTGGGGCTGGCTCAAGTTTTGGAGGTACTTCAAATGGACCGAACCTTCAAGTAAAAACCCGATCGAGGACCCGGAGCGCGAAAGCTTGATCCAAAAACCACCTCCGCCTGTGCCAAGACTTCGAAAATCACAAATGCCCAAAGGTATTCCAGATACAATGGTGGCGCGGCGCGACACCTTCAACTGGGACGCTGCTCCACAGGCGAGTAAGGTCAAAAGGAGATTTGCCCAGAAAATGCTGAAGATTTCGCGATTTATTGTCCGCGAGGATATTCTCTTTGGTATCAAGGTCGGTATTGGAGCTCTGCTCTGGGCCATGCTCGCCTTCATACCAGGAACGCGGCCTATCTACCAGAAATGGAGAGGTGAATGGGGCCTCCTCTCATTCATGATTGTTGCCGCTATGACAACTGGCTCAGCAAACACCACTGGAACCGCCAGATTCAAAGGTACTCTGATAGGTGCGACTTTTGCTGTGATAAGTTGGACTGTTAGCCAGGGGAATGGCGTTGCCTTGGTGTTTTTGGGTGGCCTTGTGGCTTTGTTCAATTTCTACGTAATTTTGGTCATCAAAAAGGCACCCCTCGGTAGAATCGCCCTGCTGGCATACAATGTGAGTACTCTGTATGCCTACAGCATATCTCAGGATGTCGACGATGATGACGACGACGAGGGAGGTTCCAATCCCCTGATTTTCGACATTGCCTGGCATCGAGTGGTCTCGGTCACTCTTGGCATCGTCTGGGGCATTGTTGTCTGTCGTCTTCTTTGGCCCATTTCTGGTCGAAAGAAGTTTCGCGAAGGACTTTCTGTTCTGTATCTGCAGATGGGCCTCATCTGGAAGCGTGGTCCGCTCACAGTGGCGCTTAGGAAAAACAACACAGTTGACTACATGCGTGAGGGCGAACAGGCGGCTCTGCAGCGATATGGTAAGTGTGAGCCTCTACATTCTCGTTTATATTAACACTAACTCTGTAACAAGCCTTCAAGCTTACAAGCCTCCGTGCCTCTGCGAAATCCGAATTTGAGCTTCGGGGTCCCTTCCCAGACGCAGCCTATGGTCGCATTATGCGTTCCACCAAAAACATGCTCAACGGTTTCTACGCCATGCGTCTTATCACGTCAAAGCGAAGCGACCTAACAGAAGGCGAGCGAGCATTGCTCGAGTATACAGCTTCAGAGAGAGCTCTACTTTGTCAGCGTATCTGCCATGTCTTCCAGGTGATTGCGTCGTGCCTTATGCTGGAATACCCCCTAACGGACGCTATTCCTACCGTTGAGAACAACAAGGACCGACTCTTGGGCAGGATTTACCAGTTCCGAAAGGAGCATATGAGTGCAGATCTTTTGGGCGATGAATCCCCTCTCGCTATTGAGGAGAGTGACTATGCGCTCTTATATGCTTACACACTTGTAACGCTGCAGGTGGCGGCTGAGTTGAACAAGGTCAGGGCGGAGATTGAGGGCCTTTACGGTGTTCTGCATGAGGAGGCTTTGTTGTTACAGTGAACCAAGAGTGGTCCTTCAATGGGTGGAAGTCGGTCGTTTTGCCTATTTATCCAAGATATCAGGTTTTATGTCGTTACTAGCATGGGGGTTGGCGTGTTTCTGAGCTGCTATTATTGTGCGTATACACAAAAGATATAAAATGTGTTTATGGTTAGGGAAATGTGGATTCCTAGGTGTGTGATTACCGATGCCACTCATCGTATAGATTATCTTGCTCATATCTGTCATTACCCCAAATGCTACCTATTCCTTGACGCCTTTTCCCTTTAGTAACAGCCATATATCGAGTTGATTGGGATTATATCTAAAAAGCACATTCCCTTAGCCTGCCCAAACGACCAACCTCGTACTCTACCCATCGACCAACGCCCTTGCGTCCCGGTACAAGTACACTGCCGGGGTTCATGACATGGCACCCTTCATATGTAATGCAGAATGGCGGCGCCGTTGTATCAAGGAGCACCATGGCTGTGGGTAGCGGGTATAAGTGTAATGACGAAGAGTAGTCCCAGTGCACAGGGCGGACAACCTGGCGGAACGGTGCAAGGTAGCCCTGGTCGAGAATAGTCTTGACGAGCTTCTGGGCAGCGTGGACATCATGAGGAACGAAGGGAGTGACGGGCGAGCCGGCAGCAGTGGTGGTGGGATCATCATGATGCGCAGCATCAATATCCATTGGCTGAACATCTTCAGGGGGGTTGGGATTTGACTCTTGCGTCGCCTCGGTGTTGGCGTCGTTGGTCTTGGGTTTGAGGCGGACTGAAGTTCGACGCAAGCGAGCGGACACATCATCCCTAAAGAGAGCGAGCTCGTGATTGGGGCCAAAAAGACTAATTCGGCTTGGATTAGAGGTCCATACAGCTGCGCCGTCTGACTTGCCTCCTCCTTCGGCATTGGCTGTTGCAAAAGCACGACGGATTCTGGATGTAAACATGTCTGGAACAGCCTTTCGTGGTAGAGGCACAGACGCACCAGCTGTAAAAGAGGAAACCCAGCCGTCATTATCGCCAGGGACGAAGACGAAGGTGGATGACTGAAGCAGGGTTGGAAAATCGCCCAAAGCTGAAGCTAGGGCGTCAAAGTATTCCTTGTATTCGATGCTTCCACCGCTCCCTCCGCGAGCGAGCACGGCATGCTGCGTGAAGTTACCCATCAACACAAACGTTAGGGGAGTTGAGCCTTCAGGTTCGGAAGCGTATGTTGAGAGAATCTTGCGCAAGGCTTGAAGAGTTCGTGGTTGATCGAGATTCAACTCGCCTATAATAACAACGCGACCACGAGATGGCGTATCGTCCTCTACCCGGCCCTGGAGCAGACGCTGCTCGAGCCTGCGCATCTTGGTACCTATGGCGCGCTCGCTACCAACGCCTAGAAAATCGATCCAGCCAAAGCCTCCACCGATGGTCTGCTCCTGGCCGCCATCGGGTCCGCTAATGCCCAGAGTCGCCTTGCGTCGTTCGCAAGGAGGTTGGCCAATGAAGAAACCCTGAAATCGGCCTCCTAGAGTACCTCCAACTCCGCTGCTGCCACTGAGACCCTTGCCCACGGATTCGTCTTCCTCCTCATAGACACCGTCCACCAGCACGATCATGCCGGGGCAAAACCATGCCGAATCTTCAGGAATGGCTACAGCTTGGGAGAGATCCAGGGCAATAGTACCAGTCAAGTCACTAATCGCAAGATCGCCGGTAGGAAGGACAGCCAGGAGACCGAGTAACATGTGGCTGCTACCATGACGACCAAGAAGGTTTGCAATTGGTGTAAGTTTGAGTGACTTCTGGTTGGATAGTGAACGGTTTAGGGTGCGTTTTCTGGATGAGGAAACAGCCGAGGACTGGAAGGATTCGTTGCGGAGGAGACGTTGGTGAATAACATTGTAGCGGTTGCGGAAAACTGTTGTTTTATGTGATGCTGGAGGCAGTAATGAAGGTGACGAGCCATCCCTGAAGAATATTAGTTTGGTGCCGAAATGAACAAATTGAGTGCTTGACTGACCTTTCAAAGTGTTTCTTGCCAACATTGTACACAAACCTGGGTTGCTCATAAGCATTCACAATCTTGAGCCACGCCCGAGGGTCGTTTGTTTCCATTTCTTCTTGCTCTTCTTCCATGCCTAGCCCTGACATCCCGAAACTTGTATTGCTGTCCTCTCTTGTGATTTCTGCCGGTCGTAATCCCAAACGTGTGTTCAAGGCATTGTTGTCTTTAAGATCGAGCATACTGTCGCCGCGTGGTAGTCCTCTTGTCGGTCCTGTAATTCTGCCACCGCTCATATTGCCCTCAAGGGTCTTGAGGATCTCCTGAAGCTCCTTGCTCGATCCCTCAACAATGACACCTCCGTTGCGGTTCTTCCAGCTTCGTGCGACCTCCTCAAGCACCCGCTCAGCCAAGCCCTCTTCGCGCCATCCCGAACCACAGTGCCTCCCAATGAAGGCAGCTAGTTCTTGAAGAGCGGAAGATGTGAGTGTAAGGGAATGCTTCTTTGTGAATGTTCGAAATGCGAGCGGCCGCAGTGTTGGCGGAGGTAGAATTATTGGTAGTATAGCAGCTTTCGGAGCATTGACCGCGAATGGTTTGAGAGGATGGATGGGAGTGCCGAAAGCGGGAGAAGAAGAAGGTATTGCGGAGGAAGGAGGGAGAGCCCCTCGCTGTTTCCGAAATATGGGAGCTGGCGTGTGATCCATGGTCATGATCTATAATCAATTTGACATGATATTGTCAAAGTCGAAGTTTTGGTTATTATACGTTGTCGTGACGATCCCACATGCGCTTGCCATTAATTTGTCTGGGTCTTCGAGGGGTCGCGTTGACCGCGTCGACGCGTTTAATTGAAATTGTATTGATGCATATACCTTACAAGAGCATATTTCGCGTTGACCTACCAGTGACCTCATCCATGATGGGTGTTCGGTTAAGCTCGTAGCTTTAATTGCCCAGGATCAGAGAGATAGCACAACGATCTTGAATTTCCCTTGGACGACAAAATGCTGGGAACAACATTTCGATTCGTCGTCCGTCAGCGGGCTGTACCTTTCCGAGCAATTTCTAGCCTTTCGAACAACCCAAAGATTGTTAGTCCAGATATTTTACAACAGCTCCCCCGCCATCGACAGATGAATCGCTGACCATGTTGAAGAAAATCCTCAAAAATCCTGGCTCTCCCTTTACACATTATCTAAGCTATCTTGAGAAAGAACCGCCGTCTGAGCGCCTGGCGATCGGAACAACCACCGAGATTCCGCCCACGCCCCAAACCTTTACCGAAAACCACGATTTTGTCAAGATCCTAAACGAGGTTGTATCTGAGTACGGCCATGAAGATGAGGACCTGATCAATCAAGCTCGCGCATTCGCTAGTCCCGGAGGCTTCAACCTCGGCTCGGGAGGAGCTTTCTTCTCCCCAAAACGACCGAGCAGAGGCCGATCCCGCAAACAGGGAGGAGCAGGTGGCGCTGGAGGGGACGGTGCTGGCGGCGCAAGTGCTCAAGGAGGAGCCGGCGGTGGTGGCCGGGGAGGATGGGTTCATCTCAGTGACCGAAGAAATCCTCCTGACTTTGGAAGGATAGCATGGCCTGAGGACATACTCGGAAGTGTCGAAGTTGATGACGCGGGAACAATCATTGGCAAAGTACAGCCCAGTGGAACGTACCGTATTCTCACTAACGAGGGAGTGTGAGTGTGGAATTGCGAACTTGTTGCTTTGTTGCTAACGAGTTGTCTAGTTTAGGGCTCGGCCCATTCCTCCAAGGAAAGTTGATTGAGAGGCTGAAGCGGGAAGAAGCCAAGGGTAATTAGGTTAGTTGAAGGGGAGTAACGCTCATGTCCCCAAAAACCTTTGAGGAACAGGTTCAATGGGGGCCGACTCGGTCTAAAAGTTTTGAAACGTGTATAATAGCTATGTATCATGATTGTAAATATTAGTGCAACAAAGAATGTGCAGCAACTTAGCTTGGCTGCTCTCGGACATGATTTTACACCAGTCACTACTATTATTTCACATCTGTCTTTAATATCAATCAAAGTGCAAGTTGGGCAGTGTGGCCTTATGTCGAGTCTTATTTGGATCATGCAAACCCCACCTATTCCGATTCGATTCTCGACTAGGTAGGTAGGTACCTAGCTATCAGGAGAGAGTTGCCATAAAGTGAGTTGTTGGGAATTGCTGGCTGTTGGAAAATACGGTGGGAACCAGTCACATCCAACACTGTCGTGACATGTGAATTGTTGGTATATGAGACTTAGTAGCTTGCTTACGAGGTCATGGTCTGATTGACACGACTACCATCAAGACACCAACAGTTTCATTAATTATCACCTCGGGGATGGGCTGATAGATCTGATAGAATGGAATGAACCTCAACAAACGGGAGTCGCATTGCTATAGTATCAGATATGTAACCTAAATGTCAATTAAGTTGCCGATGTGGTTGGAGTTGGGTGATCACAGCAAGCAAACATACATCTAATTAACTACTAGTTATACCTATGCTTTAAAGATTGGTTACCAGATAAACTCTATGGTCAGAAACACAGGGAATCCATATTTCCCATATCAATATCATCGCCATACTATGGACAATGGGATGATCAAGTCAAGAATCGGGAGCTTTAAAGTGATGACAGCCCAAAGCTCAGGCTGGGTCCCACTGACATGACCCCTCCACAACAGTCAGTGACAATTACCCGCAGTTGAGCTGCACCAACAACCTCAGGCTCGACCTACAGCAGGTGCACTAATTATTAACTACCCACCGATCGTCACCTCATTTTCCCTCTCACTTACTCGCCTCTATCTCTCTTTTCTTGTCGCCTCCGTTCGTCGTTTTATACCATCATAATTGCCTCTGCAACAAACCTCCGGTTCTCGCTCTTACTACTCCGCGACCACTCACGATCGAGATCAAGCTCTCCGAAACCCCCGCCTACCATCTCTTTTCGACCCGCCTTGGCCTGACCTTGCAACCACCAACCGCCTCGGCCAAGGCATCCGATATCATCATGGCTCCCCGAGGCTTCGAGGATGAGGAGCTTACCATCTCTCTATCCTCGTCTCACGTTCGTCGTCCTCAACAGCAACAACAGCCACAGCAGCAAAATGCTCCCGGCGAGGTCCCTCAAGCCGGCCCCCGCCCCGCCGATGCGCCGCTCAAAGAAAGGATCAAGACGGAACAGCGCATCGGCGCCTACAAGGTGCTCCGAACTCTAGGCGAGGGCTCTTTTGGCAAGGTCAAGCTTGCTATTCACAATGGTACCGGCCAACAAGTTGCCCTCAAGATCATCGCCAGGAAGAAGCTTATCAGCCGCGATATGGCTGGTCGTGTTGAGCGCGAAATCGAATATCTCCAGCTTCTACGCCATCCTCACATTATCAAACTGTATGTTGTGCCCTTGAGCCTGCATGCCATCCTCAGAATTATGCGTAGCTAACACCAGCTCTCTAGCTATACCGTAATCAAGACACCCAATGAAATTATAATGGTCCTCGAGTATGCAGGCGGCGAACTCTTCGACTACATCGTCCAACACGGCCGAATGAAGGAGCCCGAGGCCCGCCGCTTCTTCCAGCAGATGCTTTGCGCCGTTGAGTACTGCCATCGTCACAAGATTGTTCACCGTGATTTAAAGCCCGAAAACTTGCTCCTCGACGAGAACCTCAACGTCAAGATCGCCGATTTCGGCCTCAGTAATATCATGACGGATGGTAACTTCCTCAAGACAAGCTGCGGCAGTCCAAACTATGCAGCACCCGAGGTTATTGGTGGAAAGCTATATGCTGGCCCAGAGGTAGATGTGTGGAGTTGTGGCGTCATTCTATATGTTCTCCTGGTTGGCCGACTTCCTTTCGACGATGAACACATTCCCAGCCTATTCGCCAAGATCGCAAAGGGCACATACAGTATACCCCAGTGGATGCCCGCAGGTGCCGCCAACCTGATCAAGAAGATGTTGGTGGTGAATCCCGTACACCGCGCCACAATCGAGGATATCCGGGCAGATCCTTGGTTCACTACTGACCTCCCGGTCTACCTTCAACTTCCCGTCGAGGAGTTTTTCAACACCGGTGTGGATCCAAACAAGGCTATTAAGAAAAATGATATCGCCCCCAACGCATCCGAGAAGGTTCAAGAAAGGCTACACAACGAAGTCACCGAGAAGATTAGCAAGACCATGGGTTACGGCAAGAGTGATGTCGAGGAGGCGCTGCAGGCTGCCGAGCCGTCTGCTATCAAGGATGCCTACATGATTGTGAGAGAAAACAAGATGATACAGGTGAATCGTGAGTTCCCCGTTTCTTTAAGATTGGCCCTTGAGCGTATTGAAACTGATTCAGAAAACCCCGAAGCGCTACTAGCAGAGCCAGAAGGATCAAGCCCCATGCTCAGCATGTCTTCAGCCCGGTCAACGACCTCTCAAGCC
Organism: Fusarium sarcochroum; assembly: GCA_013266185.1. NCBI lineage: Eukaryota > Fungi > Ascomycota > Sordariomycetes > Hypocreales > Nectriaceae > Fusarium > Fusarium sarcochroum. The sequence continues at coordinate 5,411 of JABEXW010001050.1, read as the reverse complement.
ACCACTACCCCCCGCCCCTATGTGAGCAAGGTTGGTATCCTACCTTCGAGCTTACCAGCCTACCACAAGGACTACATGGAGCGGGAGAAGGCTGGCAGTGTCGAAAACTCACCGCCCAAGGTGCTCCTTAATGATGAGCCTTTAGGTAACAGAACAGATGCAGAAAAGGAAGAAACCGCGCGCCGTCTTCGTCCCCACTCAAGAAGTCAGTTACGCCTTGATGAGGCCAACACCAGGCCCCAGGGCATGACCCCTATCAACCCCCCAAAAAAGACAAAGCCGGTGCGCTGGCAGTTTGGCATCCGATCGCGTAACTCGCCATGGGAAGCCCTACTGTGCATTCACAAGGCGCTGCACAAGCTGGGAGCTACGTATATCCCTGATGAAGATTATGAGTCGAGACACGCGGAGGAGCGAGCTGAAGCTTCGGCCGATGGTAGTTTTGTGGACTCTTACGATGGTAGCCGGGGCTCGAGTTCGAGTATTGATCCTAAGAAGCGTTACAAGCTACCCGCCGACCCCTGGCACATCAACGTGCGCTGGGATACTTCTGGTAGGTCTCCTTTTCTTGTGTATCAGCATGACCGGCGCTGACATTTTACTAGCTATCAAGAAAAAGGCATCCAACACTCCCAGCTCTCCCACCTCCCCTAGCACACCAGAAGGGCACCACCACATTCAGGAGCCTTTCGTCGCCCTACACTTGGATATACAAATTTACGAAATGGAGCATGGCGTGTATCTGGTTGATTTCAAGTGCTCCGGATACGAGACAGCACACGGCCGACTGCTCGAGGAGAAGGATGTTACCAGCCCCTTCCCCTTCCTGGACATGGCGGCCAAGTTAATTATGCAGCTTGCAGAGGCCGATTAAGAGAGGCATTTCTCAGCAGAGCACCACGGCGTGTACACTGACCCTGATGCGCGTTGGCGCCTCAATTTCTGTTACAAACAAGAGTCGAAGGAACATATGTTTATCCAAAGCGGCTTCGAAGAAGAGCAGGCAGGGCGGCTGCTTGGGATTGATAGGTCTAGCAGCCGATGCTGCGTCGGGTGAAAGGACTTGAGGCGATATCTTGAAAGGGTTAACTAGGGACTAAGGACAATAGAAAAAGGGGGATCGGTCTTCTGTTGCTCCGACTTCGGAATGGGTTTGGTAGCGAAGCGACATTTGCTTTTTAACGCTCGGGCTATATAGACAGTCATGTTGCCATGATGAAGGTTTTAACGTTTGCTTTAGTGGTTATGTATGGAGGTTGATAGGGCGCAGAAATTTAAAGCACTGTACGAAAGGGGTGCATCAGATGCACAGGGAGAAGAAGTCATGAACTATTGTCGAATTTGAAGTGTTTTTCAAGATGTATTCTAGTGATCTGATGCACCAGTATATGACATGATATAGTAAACGTAATATGACAATAGTGTTAGACAGAAATACAAAATTTCGCAATGTGATATTAAATGCCCAAAAAATGACCAACCGCCTCTTCTTTTTTGTTCTCTCATCTCGTCTCTCTCCACCAGCTCTCTTCCTCATGATATATGTTTTGTCATTCATTCATTTTTCACAGTCCAGTGCTTGCTCTTGAGAGACAAGTCTATTTGAACTGATCCTCAGTCACACCGGCGCCCATAGCAGCAGTAGAGCTGATACCGCCCGTGACCATCTTCTGCAGCTCATCGACGTAGGTAGCGCCACTCCACTTCTGGTGCTTGACGACGTCGACCTTTTGCTCCATCTCGGGTTCTTGGACGAGCTCGCCATAGGCGCGCATGCCAACGGTGCTGTAGGCCTTTGCGAACTGGTCGCTGATGAGGGCTGTTGTGTGCAGGCCAGCGAGTGTGATGAACTGCCAGCAATAGCCAAGCTCGGCCAGGCGGCGGATGTAAGTCTCCTGCTCATCACGAGGCATGGCTGTCTTCCAGTTGAAGGAGGGGGAGAGGTTGTAGGCGAGCCTGGTGGGGAGGTTGTTAGTCTTGTACACTTTTACTTGGGAGATGGAAACTCACTTCTTCTCGGGCCAAACAGCGTGGACACCTTCGGCAAATTGCTGGGCTTGGGCAAAGTCGGGCAGCTTGGACTCCATCCAGATGGCATCACAGTAAGGAGCATATGCGATAGCACGGTTCACGGCGCAGTCACAACCGCCCTTGAGGCGGAAGTAACCCTCTCGTGTCCGGGGAGCATCCCAGTCAAAGAAGACATCACGGCCGAGAATCTGGCGTGCGATGGCCCGGGCCTCGAGGTTACTCTTGCCCTTTGCCTTGGCGACATAGTCACGCTTAAGGCCAGCCTTGTCGGAGGAAGAGCCCGCGTCAATGGCGGCGGCAACAGCGTCGTCGAAGCGGCTGAGGTTGGCCTTGGAAAGCCACTCGTCCTCAATACGTTGCAGTTCAGCGCCACTCTTTCCAGTAGCCTCAGCAGCGATCATGAGATCGTTGAGGGGCTTGAGTGTAGGGTTCGTGGAGCCGAGGATGAAGGCATGATCGCGGGGGTCAATGTTAGTGGAGAGGAGAGTGGCGGCCTCGGCGTCGGTACGGGCAATGGCGAGGAGATCGGAGCCTTTCACATGTTAGTTATTTTGTCGTATTACCACCACCATGTGATAGTTGGAGAAATCTGGAGAAAGGTAAAACTAACCCATGATGTCAGCCTGAGCTCGAATGGCAACCAGGCGGTTAATGTGTTCCTGAATAGGAACAAGAACCTTGCCGGCCATGTGACCACACTTCTTGGTGCCGGGAGCCTGATCCTCAATGTGAATTCCAGCAGCACCCTTCTCGATGAAGAGCTTAGTGAGCTTCATGACAGCCGTGAGACCACCATGGCCGGTATCTGCATCGGCAACAATGGGGCGGAGGTAGTCAATGTTGAGAAGGTTGGCACGCTGGGCCTTGGGGACGCTGAGACGCTCCTGGCGCTGCTTGCGGTCGTGGAAGAGTTGGGCCATGAAGAGGTGGCCAACCTTGTTGGGGACAGTGGTCTAGATGTGTGTTAGTGAGATCCGTAATGAAATATGGTGACAACTTTCGCGGTGTTGCAAGACTCACGTAAGGGTAGTCAGCCAGATCAGGACCAGGCTCATCGGAAGCAGAGGCTGTTGATGATGATTGCCAACCGGAAACGTAGACTGTGTCGAGGTACTTGGCCATCTGAGTGACCATTGTAGGTTCTAAGCAGCCGTAGGTGTAGCTAGCATCCTTGGTCTATGTGATTAATCAGTCAGTATTCTGTCTTGTCGAGCAGCTGATGTAAAGAAGACTCACCTCGAAGCGGTGCTCAAGAATCTTCCACAGCTTCTTGGCTTGGGCATTGCTGGCATAGTCGACAGGTAGATATCCGCGCTTGGAGACGATCTGCTCAGCGGTAAAGGATCGCTTGGTGTGTCTCCATCTTGGTTCGGACCACCAGGCCTTGACGGCATCAACCTCCTTCTGGAAGAGCTCGTCCTCGACATCGGGGTTGATGGAAGGGTTTGCCATATTTTGTGACGCCATTGTGACTGTTGTGTGTTGCGTATCTGGGTGAGAGCAAGGTCGAAGAAGTTGATGGCGTGTAAGTGAGAGTCCAAGGGAATCAATGGTACAACAGAGGGAGAAGAATGGGGATGAATTGAAGCTATCTGGAAGAAAGAGAAGGAGGGAGAAGCTGATAATAAGTATTACCCTGACCGGGAATTATAGGTCTAGTCCATCATCTTGAGTCACTCTTCTCCCGTTCCCCGACGGTCCATTCCCCATGGATAGAAGGGGATGCTCCATTGTCTCTCCGCACCCGGCGCCATCGTTTATGACTTTTTAGTGGATACAGTAGCAAAGATTGACAGACGCCGGGGTTCATGTAGTGATTTGGAGTCGAGAATTGGCCTTGATGAAACTTGAACTGGACAAAGCTGGGGGAGTGAAAGTGTTGTTTAGCGGAGGAGAGAATGAGTTTAGGTGTGGACTGTGGAGGGGGATCCAAAACTTAGCGGACCCGCTATCCACGAGGCGTCTCTTTCCTTCTATTGTTTCGAGTCACGAGGTCAGACTCGAGTTTGAACTGTTCTATCAATACCCTTTGTAAATTGTGAATTTGCTGTTCAAACAAGTGACTGCTTCAGTATTACATTTTACAACAATATTACTACTAATCAAATAAGTTACAGACTGAAGCTTCCATGACGACTTACATACCGTCTCCATAACAGAGTAATGGAGCTCAAAATCAAGGCCTAGAAAGACAGTGAGTGGTAGGTACTCTGACTAGCTCGGGCTTCCACCGAGCACAAGCCAGAAATGTTCTTTTTCTTCTTTCACCTCGGCGGTCATATCCTACATGGATGTCAGATCAGCCTCTCTCCCATCTGCCGTCACGAGCCGCAACCAGTGACCGGTCAAGGTACGTACCTCCGGACAGTCACCGAGCGCCTCAAAGGTGACCTTAGGTACGCATCTCCAAATATTCACTGTAAATGGCAATTGAAGTCCTGTCGAATCAACACCTGCAGCTTGATCGCGATGGGTAATTGGCTTGCATGATAATGCAGATGGACATGGTCCTGCAGAAACCGATACGATACTGTACTATACCGTGCATATTCGGTGCCTGTTTTGTTATGACGTCTTTCCCTATCATTGTCAGTCAAGTCAACGTGCGTATACCTTCGGCTCAAAGGCTGGAGACTCAATACAGTATCCGGGATCCCTTGGCTAGACCGAGATACCGAATGCCGTAGATACTGCATGCATAGCATAGTCCCTCTGTAGCTACGGATATGCTTTCTTGTATTATTGCCTTTGACTAGGGATAATTCGTACATGCTACCCAACTGATCTGACAGTGACAGGCTTGTCCGATCCAGCCAATTCGATCAATGTCTTCTTTTGAATCTGTAAGCCATGTGCCAGACCTGAGATATGGTACTTGGTAAATTTAATGATGATATCTAACCTGATCCATGCTAGATGAAGTTCACTCCCCTGGAAACCTGGGGAACCCTCACCTTGACTCACCTAAACCCTATTCAGCCAAGTTTCAACGACCATCTCCAAAGCATCATTACCTCCAAAAGAGTTCCGTTCATCCATACGTGCAACATCTCCAATTGATGATTGAAAAGATAGGTACAGATACTGGACCATTCAAACATTCAAATGGCCACTCTCTTCTCACGGAGCTTCTCACGCACGTAATCCTCATCCATCTCGGCCTTCCTCCGTCTGCCGGTACCCGCCCGCCCCCGGGATGACGGAACTTGGCCGAATCACAGGTTCCGCTTCGAGCCCGGAGCAGCGGAGGTTTCTGGCATGTGAAGCCGCCCCAGAGTCCACCCACCAGTCCCTGAGACAGCGACTTCGGCAATCAATGTCCTCGTGAGACCTGCAAAAAAGTGTATCCATGGAATTCAATATCCATACCCATCCCATCC
>JABEXW010001049.1:0-59224 GCA_013266185.1 Fusarium sarcochroum | reverse complement strand
CCCCCAGTGGTGGGCCCCGAGTAGCCAAGGCCGCTGGGCCTGCCACTGCCGCTCTCCAACAGGAGAACGCCACACTCAAGGAGACAGTGACCGGCCTCGAGAGGGAGCGTGACTTTTACTTTAGTAAGCTCCGAGACATTGAGCTCCTCGTTCAACAAGCCGTCGACGAAGACCCCGAGCTGGAGAAGCAGGAGGACGGACTTATCAAGCAGATCCAGGCCATCCTCTACTCGACAGAGGAGGGCTTCGAGATCCCTGCTGAGGGCGAGGCTCTGGACGACCAGGAAACCTTCTAAACCAGTTGATACCATCAAAGTCTTGGGAGATGTAATGAACGCGACCATGATTGTGCTAGGGGGATAAAGTCTTGTTCCTCTGGCAGGAGGAAAAATGGGCATGGACTTGGAGTTGCGGCCTCATACTTTTGGGGAGGGAATACGTTGAGCCAGTGTACGGCAAGAATTGGCACTAGAAGCGAAGCTTTTCTCTTAACTTGTTCCGGGATGTGTATTGAGTCCCTATGAATGAGTTTAAAATTGACATTGTTGGAAACTCACATCGTGTCGCCTTGTTTGAGTAACGTGGAAGCCCACGGGAGCGGGACGGGCCGCCGCCATGACGTGGGCGTCGAAGTCAAACTTTCGTAGATGGTTTGGGGATACAGCTGAGGAGATGGCCAAGTTAGGCTGCCCCAAGTATGAGGTAGGTTTGTGTCTATAGTGCGAAAAAGACGATAGGTTATGCATGGTATATTAAGAAAGATCCGATAGTTGATCGTACCTGGGCCTGAGACTCTGTATGAGATGAGCTTGATTCTCGTTACTCATGTGCAGCTTTCTGTGATAAGGGTAAGCCAGATTTCAGCGTGTCCTTCTATTAACTGGCCTTATCATGGATGGAGATCGTGGAGTCGGTCCAGCAAGAATCTTGCCCGTCTGGTTGTGGATGTTTGTCCACTAGTGTAACGTAACCTTACCACGCTCATTGTCTCATTTGTGGGAGCATGTCAACGGGAGCGTGAGACCTTTTGAAGCAATGTTCTTCGTTCTCACAGGGACGTGATTAAGGATGAGACTTGGTGCCACTCGATTAAAGACAACCGAAAGAGGTAATTGACAGTAGGCGTGGTCCTGTTATATTGTGATCACGCCTCGAGCACGGTGACAGTGATGTTGAACGTGACAAGTCCAGGAAATCAATGACTTAGCTGAGAAGTAACAAATGAGATTCAACCCAGCTTAAAGGTTGAAGAAAGACATACAGTGATGATAGCTTTATTCCGTATGCTCATATTAATAATTTATCCATTCGTAGGGGTTTCGAGCAGACTTCACCCGCCCAAGGCTCGAAGCAGTCTTCATATTCCACTAACACTCCTTCTCGAAAGCTTAAAGTATAAAGAATGGTAGATCTAGTGAAAGTGTAATGACATATGTAATTTGAGTGACGAGAGGGAAAACCTCAGTCCCATATTCCTTGGCGGATACCTAGTCTTGTCTTTCCAAACTCCTTTCGTATCATCCCGGGGTATCAAGTTAAACCCTTGCTAACCTTCCGGAGATTATTATGCCTATGAAGCAGGTCCCGAAATCTTCAGTGGCTGTATTATATGTCTCGACATGAGTGCCACTTTAGCTATCGGGTTAGACTGCCTGTATCTGAGCTGGGCTGGGTAGACAGGTAATTGGGCTAAGATTTGAAACCCCCCGGGCAGGAGAAACCCGAGCGCTTGAACAATTAGACTTGACTTGCATTTGTGATCTCGAAAATAGCGGTTTTAGGTTCCTGGCGTTATGCTCCAGCAGAAGAAGATTGACGCTGGTTATCCAAGCCCATCTGCCTAAGACGAGGTCTGTATAAAGACTTCTAGTAGGCATTCATGGGACTCTTTGACATAATTGATATCACGAGTAGCCAATAAAAGTAATTGCTGAAGGCTCGAAACTAGGTCCGATGTCTCAGAGTCTTTTGGGTAGGGTTACCAGAGCATGGCGTAGCCTACGACATGTACATCAATCACGAAGCTGACGTCTTATGACACAACTTCGGTATTTATGACAATAATTAGATCATATTCTAAACATTATTTAGACTAAGAAATAACGAGATTATCTAATTTATTTTATTATCCCAAGCTCTATTACTCAAATTTCGGTAGATATCTCGATTATTTACTAGACCGCATGGCAACTATGACGTCTAAGTGCAGGCACGAGTGCCATTGCATTGCTAAACACTCGTGAACAGAGAATTATCCAAGTAGCAACAGAAATTGCAACAATGATCTTTAAGCTTTGGGAAAATGCGCCTTCTCGCTCAATGGAAAGCGATGCTTTCATTTAAACTCTGGCAGGCCTCACGTTGAACCACAGTGTGATTACTGTGCCAGCTGGTCGCATGCCCACCCAATTGCAGTTTAGTGCCGTACCGACGCCGTGACCTTCACCGAAGCCTGCCGTCGGTCAGGACAGGGCGTGCATAAGCCAAGACGCCATGACCATGACGCATTCTTCATCTTTCTCTTTCATGACCTGAATTTTTGACCTTTGCTCTGTTCTTTCAAACCTCACCTTTTGCTGTGCGACTTTGCTTCACGTGAAAGCGATTACGTTGTTATTTTGAATTACCATCAATTCTAGACGACGTCAGCGCTTGCGAGCAGCAGAGGGAGAATACTTAATAACCAAGCTTCAATCAACATGGCACCGCCGCCAGAAATCGCTATCCCTTCCACGAGCGTTTCCGACGAAGGCTCTAAGAAACCGTATACGCTCTACAACATCACACTTCGACTACCCCTACGATCGTTCGTCGTCCAAAAACGATACTCCGATTTTGACATTCTCAACCAGAATCTCACACAGCAAGTCGGTGCTCCCCCACCGGAAGCTCTGCCCGCTAAGCATTGGTTGAAATCAACCGTCAACTCAGTCGAGTTGACGCGAGACCGCCAAACGGGGCTTGAGAAATACCTACGTGGGATTGCTGAATCCCCCGATCGACGATGGCGCGATACTTCAGCTTGGAGGGCCTTCTTGAACCTACCCAGCTCAAGCACAACGAACTCGGCGATCTCAGCAGCTGGAATGGTCAAGAATGCGGTCGCGGGTGCTGCGGACCCAGGTACATGGCTGGACATTCAACGAGACTTGAAACAAAACCTTCACGAGGCTAGACAATGTTTGTCAAGGCGAGATGCGGCAGTGGATAATGGCAACTCGACAGCCGCAGCGGAAGCTGGCGCGGCAGCCAAAAGGGTTCTCGTTCGAAGTGGCACATTGATCGCAACACTTGCAGATGGACTACGAAGGATACAAGAGTCGGGACGATTGGGCGAGGGTGAACTGCGACGCCGTCGTGATCTAGTCTCCCAGGCGCGGATGGAGAGGGAAGGTCTCGACAAGCTTTCCAACAGTATGCCCAGCTCAACATCAGCCGCAGGACGAGGTGGGTTCAGTCAAGGCCAGGCATCGGCAGGCGACAAAGCTGCACTTCTGAAGGGTGGTCGTCCGGCTGGTCGTGTTCTGGGTGCTCCTCTGCCGGAGACAGATAAGACACGGGAGCTGGACAACCAAGGAGTCCTGCAACTGCAAAAGGAAGAGATGCAAAATCAGGACCTTGCGGTCGATCAGCTTACGGCAGTCATCCGACGGCAAAGAGAGATGGGTGAACGAATTCATACGGAGGTCGAAGAACAAATCCGGCTACTAGACGAATTGGACCAGGATACCGATCGGACGGGCGCCAAGCTGAAAGTCGCAAACAACCGCATCAAGAAGATGTGACTGCTACTTCTTACGCTCCTGGTTAAGATGGTCTTGTTTTTCGTGCAAGTTATCGTTTGGTGGCTATGGATTGTGAGGATATTATTTAATGGGCTTTCATGGATTGCAGACATTGCTACATTCGTGGTGCAAAGTCGAGGAAGTAGCGTTTGATGTATGGGCATGCAAGGCGTCTTGTGTGGCTTTCAACTTGATTCTTGATTTTTCAGCTGTTGTATAAACTTTCTGAAATTGTGTTGGTCTTTGTAAAGTATACATAATTTACATATTGGCAAATGAAGGCTCACTGCATCACCGTTGATTGTATTTCACGCCGCAGATGAGACCTTGTTCCTTGTTCCTTGTCCAAAGGCAAAATTGTGTTGAATGACACGCCAGGGACCTTCTCCACAGACAGCCGCCTGTCTCATCCCTGAAGGCTTAATCTGTCTCAAAGTGAGTATCTCCCACGTCTCGTGGTTTTGGTGTCAGTCAACGACATCATGGTCAGCGGTTAATTCAGTCACCATCTGCCTGCAGTCACACACACAAAACCTGCTTGACAACAGATGATCCGACTCGACGGTTATCAGAAAGGACAAGTCGAGCCCCTGCGCGCCGGACCGTTCCACGTTGCATGAGGATGGGCCTGGGTTCAAGGTGGTACATGAGAGGTACTTCGTAGTGTCTGTCACTTCAGCACACCAAAGACAGGGTGACAACCAAAGGGGAGACCAGACGAAAAAGTTCATCGATAGGAAAAGGAGTTTTCTCACTGAAGTAAACACAAACACAATCAAAATAAACAGACCACCTGTATATGTTTTTCTCCTTGCTTTTCTTTAACAACATGGCTCGACGTGGGACCTGGCATCAGACTCAGACATGCAGCGACTGAGACTGCACAAGAACCGCCCGCCGTTAGACTCATTTTTTGGTGGCGGAGCTACGTCACTAGCCGATGTCGTCGCGAGTTTAGCGCGTTTTCCTTTCTTTTCCCTGGGCTGGCGGTGTCAGTTTCGCTGATCGCTATGGTTGCTAGGCAACGAGAAATGGAGTCATTAAACCCCAACCGGTCGGTTAATTGTTTAGGACTTTTGAAAGAACAGACTCTCAGGTCGTGGGGTTGAGGCAATTGAGAAGATACACAAGTACTGATTGGAGCCACGCACCGAAAACGTACATGTTCTCGTAAGGATTACTTGCATTTTGGGGAGGTTGGGGGACGCGTTGAAGACGGAAGAGAGAAGAGGTGGGTGGTGGAGAGAGGGCCTCAGCGGTGAGGCGATGAACGGACAGCCGCTCCTCTTTTCTTGGCGGCCTGCGGGAAAAGCGACGTTGCGGAAGCCACGGGCATGTCATGACCAATGCTTTTTACCCGATCTCTCAGAGGGTAGAAACACATTCATCGGTGAAAAGGATTTTGTTACGAGTTGATTAAGCTTTGGAAACATAAACCCTCTGGGTTGCACTCAGGCAAGATGACGTCGGGACGGCTAGAACGTAGTTTGCCGTCCTCAGGAACAAAAAACTAAACCTCGCTAAGCCTTGCCGGTCGAGGAAGTATTTGTTGACTTTGTTCGAAGGAGAACCGCATCCGTGGCATTGGTGTCGTGGGATCCAACCTTGTGAACCATGGCGAAAACAGAAGGCCGCGGCATCTAAGCCGCAACAAGGGTATCATGAGGCCTAGACCACGGATGCGGATATCAGTTACGTCCTCCACAGACCCAACATTGATGGCGGTGAAATGTCAATGTTGCTAGCTTGAACTCATTGCTGTCGGGTCCTTGTGTTTACCCAGTGAAGAACCCACGATCAAGATCTCTATGGGCCGTGCAAACTTTGCACTTGTGGGTTGACAGGCCGGGATGTGAGTCGGTAAGATCAATGCTCGGGCTTTGATACCCACGAGAGGTGGAACTTGATCCAGTGTCAAGGTTGATAACGAGGATATCACGGACAACAAGCAAGCCGTTCGCAGGTAAGCATGGAGTACTGGATCGTGCATGTCCTTCGAACAGTATCGAGGCAAAACATCTAGAAAATTTATGGGAGTAAGATCGTGTAAGAGCTGCAGGACAGGAAACTGATGATGTGCGCAGAAGGCAAAAAGCGCGCATGCTTAAAGCACGGACAGGCAATCGCTGCGATCCAATCGCTACGAAACACTTGAGATGGATATCAAAACACTCAAGGTCAGGATAAGTGTCCTTTGTGCGAGATCGACAGGCGGAGACAATCCCATTCGCTGTGGACTAATGCGAGTTGACACGAGCGCACGAACGAGCCAGGAATCTACAATGTTCTTTTCTTATTCTTAGGTTCTCGATTGCTATACCTTTGATCCTCAGGGTCCTGTCAGTGCGTTTTCATCAATGCTCAGCGGATGCAAGCCACTTGAGTTGCACAAGGAACAGGCGAGAAGAAACGAAAAAACTTGAATGGAGGAGGTTGAGATAGTGACAAGCAGGGGAGACCCAGCTTCGAATGGAGTTCTAAAATGAAAAAGAACAGGAACGCTGGGGCTAAAATAATGGCTATACCGTTGGGGATCCCGTTGCATATCGGAAGTGACGGAGATGGCGGCCAGAAGAAATGGAAGATGATGGAAAAGATGTCTTTCTCAATCCACAACATGCTCTCTCGGTTATCGATACTGGGTTTCGTATCATGGATGTTCGGATCTTGCCAGCTTGGAAAAGAAACCACGAGGTATCAATTGAGATTCCTCGAGGACTAAGCCGAGCAGGAGAGATAGCTGTTCTGCACGTCAAAGATAGAGCTGACGCATCAGACTCATCTCATTGAACAACAAGCTCAGGCCAGCTAAAGCATCGTACCATCCATGGTCACAACCCTTTTCGCGAGAGGAGAAGAGAGAAGAAAAGAAAAAGCCACCTCTCGAGTCGTTGAGCACCGCGGCATTGGATCCTAGTTCCTAGTCTCTCTCGACTAATAGGTTCAAAGAGTCCAGGATGAAGTCCACGTTTTTGATACCCATTCACCAGTCAAAAACCACCAGTGAGTGACCTGAACCCACGAGGTGGGGTTGCCTCAGAGCGGATGGATGTGAAGGCGCTAGAGAAAGTTAGCGCACATGCAGGCGTCACAGCGTCTCCTCAGGCCCTGGGGCCTTGGGCTACTGCAGAAGGCGCCGGAAGGTACCTGCCATGTACCCGCCAGTGCCCCCAGAGCATCCACCCGTCAACCCACACATCCCTATCCCCGTCCCGCCCGCGGGCACACCTTACCCAAAGCGCATCCAAGTAAACAAGGTGGGCTCCTGGACCACAGCCTGCTCATTGACCTTGTCTGCTTGTCCTCGACCCTCGACCTTGTCTCCTCCGCCTCCGCCCTCTCCATCTCCACCACGACGCCGCGCCATTTTTTTCTCTCCTGCTTTCGTCTTCTCCTCCTTTCTTCGTACTCCTAACATCCTGGTTTTTTCTTCTTCTCGCTTGTCCAATACTAACCCTCAGCACCGAAATTCTACCAAGCAAAAAAAAGAACATTGTCGTTTCGTATCGCAAGCGGTTGTTTCTGTTTCGTTGCTTCTTGTCTGACACTTTTTGCAACGTCCTTTTTTGCCCAAGAGCCTGGAATAGATCCGATTCCTTGTATCCCCGATTTTGTCTTGCGTGAGTTTTGTCTTGTCCAACCTCAAATTTCCCATCCCGAACCCGGCCCCAGCCTCTCGGGAACAGAACTTTTTTCTCGATTCTCCTTCTTTCTTTCGGCAACCTCCCAACTGGCCTCGAAAGACATTGTCGTTCCCTTCGCCTAGGTATGCCGACGGCATCAACTAACCTGGTTTTAGTATCGATAACGTCACGCAGCCTTGATGGCTTCCTCAAGATTCTCATAGAAGAGCGACACCGCCTGCGTTTGCGACTCCGAATACTCGATAGTCCGAGGAGCCAATATTAAAAGACAACACACTCGAGCTGACCGACGACAATGAGCGGCCCCCCGCCGCCTCCGCCGCCTCATGGCGGAGTGCCAAAGGGCAACGGCTTGCCTCCAGGCAAATATGACATCTTTGTCATCCCCGAGCACTCTTCTGGAGGCGGTTTCCTATACCTACCGTCTATGCAACCGAACGTAAACAGTTTTGCTGCTGGCTTCGCTTCAGCCCTGATACTCGTGGTCCTTGGCCAAACTTTGGCCCCCGCTTTCCGCACATGGTGGGAGGGCTTCCATGGCTTGGGTAACATGGCAATAGCGATGCTTATCGTTGGTGTCGGCTTCGGAGCATGGAGTCTGGGTCGATTTCAGACGGGTAGTGGTCCAGGCAGTAGTGGTCCAGGCAATTCCGGCCGTGACAACCCAGGAGGATGGAATTCAGGCTTCCGGTCAGCCAATGCTGGATCGCCTCCTCCACCTCCGCCTCATAGTACTCCTCCGCCACCCCCTCATGGCGATGCTCCTCCTCGGCCGCCACCTCATGATGGCCCCAAGACGTCTTGGCAGGGATCACCACAGTCAGATCCTCCTCCACGACCTCCCCCTCCTCGACCGGAGCCTCAACCAGAACCCCAACAGGCTCCCAGAAGTGAGCCCGAGCCACCTCCACGACCACCTCCTCAAGCTCGACCTCCGCCACCACAAACACCTCCAGAAACACCGCCAAAGCCCAAGCCCCGAGCTCCATCTCCTCCGCCAAAACCTCGCGACGAAACTCCTACTCCCAAGCCCAAGCCTAAGCCTGAGCCCGAGTCATCTCCTGCACCCAAGGCTGATAAAGCTGCAAGAGCTGCAAAGGCTGAGGCAGCCAGGCAGAAGGGGTCATGGGAAAAGGCCCGCGAAGAAATGAGGAAGAAAGAAGAGGAGCGCAAGGTCAAAGAAGCTGAACAAAAACGAAGAGAGGAGGCAGCAAGGAGACTTGCGGAGCTGAGAGCAAAGGACGCTAAGGAACGACAAGAAAGGGAGAAGGAGCGGGAGCGCAAGGAGCAAGAAGCCCGAGAGAAGAGGGAACGCCTTGAGGCTGAGCAACGAGCCAAGGATCTAGCGATCAAGCTAGAGCACGAACGAAAAGAACGTGAGCGACTGGAAAAAGAAGCGAAGGAGATTCGTGAGCGGCTGGAGAATGAAGCCAAGGAAGCCCGTGAACGGGAAGCACAACGGCAAAAGGAAGCTCGTGAACTTGAAGAGAAGAAGAAGAGGGAAGCCGAAGAACGCGACGCACGGAGAAAGAAGTTTGCTGCTGAGCGAGAAGCTCTGAGGAAGAGGGAAGCCGAGGAGGCTAAACGACGAGAGGAAGAGAAGAAGCAAAAGGACTTGGAGAAGCAACAGGAGTTAGAGAAACAGCGTGAGAAGGAGAAGGCTGAGAGAGAAAAGGCCGAGAAAGAAAAGGCTGCCAAGGAGGCTGAGGCTGCGGCTGCGGCTACAGCTTCTCGACAAGCAAGCAGCTATGCCTACTCAGGCGGCGGCGAGAAGATAAGCATGTGGCCCAACGGTCGACCGTCAACTTCGGCCAGGTCCACCACCTCATCGACTCCCAAGCCTGCTCCCAGTGCCGCTTCTTCTCATCCCAAACCCCCTCCTAGTGCTGCTTCTTCTCATCGAAAGCCCACTCCTTCTGCCGCCAAGTCCAATGTCTCTGGCGTCAGCACAGAGAATTCTTATCGACCCTACGACAAGCCCAGGCAGCCCAGACACAAGGACTCATTGTCTTCGATTGGCTCTGAGTCGTCCTGGGCCGCATCTCAAACAACAGGCCGAACCTCGCCGCCTCCTTCGGCACGAGGTGGCCCTTACTCTACCAAGGATCCTGACAAGATTGTCATCTCGGGTGTCTACCTATTCATGAATCAGTTCTCCAAGACACCCGCCAGTCAGCTCATCTCAGGAGTTGGAACCGTGACTGACGGTCTAATCCTCCGTATAACTACCGAAGGCCTTTTTATCGATGACGATGTCCGATGTGTACCACAGCGGGAATGGGACGTTAAGGCTTGGACGCTGAAGCAAGTTGAGGTATGGTGTCCCCCGCATTGTTTGAATTCGCCATCTGTTTCTACCCCCGCCCCCGGTACCAAACCGAACCCCTTGCTTTACCAAATGGCCTCTTCTCGAGCTCGCGACCGTGGTGCGACCAAGCCTCTCGTAGGCGACGAAGCCGACGTTTACTTGACCGAGATGCTGCGTGCATGCAAAACTTGTTGCCGTCTTGGCTTATGCGATCGAACATTTCGAGATACTAACATTGCGTCTTCGACTGGCCAGACTGGAGAGTGGAAATCTAAAGGCCTGCACCTACTACGGGCCAGCGTTCGAGATCAAGAAGGAAAGCGTTACCTATTCGTTATCGATGAGTCGGAGAGTTGGAAGGTATCAGTTGGACTGCAGCGTCTTAGGCGTGGTACTCAAGTACGGTCGCTCGCTGTTAGCGGTATGGCGGCATCGGATGCTCGAGGAACTCTTGAGATGCTGGGATGGGCCAGTTGATAAGACCTTTGTGGTACACATATTCGGTTCGGTACATAGATTTTGGGTCAGACGGTACCAAGATAGGAGGACGAAGTATAGAGGTCTAGAAGGTTGCGGGCAGCGCAATGATTTATGGGTTCACAGGATAACAAGTGGTTACCTGGGTGAAAAGGATCGAGTGCAGCATTTGTGGCGACATTGTTGTTGGAATGTCAGTGAATTGCATAGCAAGACAGGAGTACGGGGTAAGGCAGATCTGGATCTGACTTGGCTGGCCAGCCTGCGTCAGTCGTTTTTGTTTGGTTGCGAGCATTATTCAGTTCATCATACCCCTTTGGCATCTTTGAAAATTTGGATCAAGGATAGAGTTGACGATGAAAGATATGACCCAAGTATAAAAAACATTAATCTCCTCAACTCTCCAGTTGCTGATGTGGATTCTGTTATCTGATTGGATGGTGTGGGGAGAGCTTGTCTTTAGGGTAATCCTCTTCTTTCGAGTGAAGGTGTTAAGTGATTTGCTTATCTCTAGCTCTGTAGGAGACATTGTGTTTAGAGGTTTAATATGAGGACTTTAGTAACATGTTGTATCGATTTTCATTCAGGTTTTTATTGTAAGAGACCACTGTAGCTATGATGTCGAAGTGCTTCGTCAGTCTGGCCCTCCTCTCATGGTCAAAGGCTTAAATTCCAGTCTGAGACAACAACAAGTAAACATGGCTTTGTTTTCACCTGGCTCTCCCCAAAAATAGACCACTCACATCCTTGGTTTATTACCATATAATAATAACACAGCTATTTACCGACAGCAAGCTCTTGACTGTGCTGTAACTGCCTGATTAAAGCCCCAGGAGCGCATTTCCAAGTTCATTCAATAAAAGCCCCACTTCTCGGTGGCTCCCGTCCTCGAACCTGGAGCAATTAAGGGCTCCAGCAGAACTTGGACTCGATCAATGATAAGAGCTCTAAACAATATGGGGATCAAGTCGTTATTAACAATATATTATGTGCTTTACTGAATTTATAGAAATCTATCAGGTTAGAGTGGGTATACTCTTAATGCATACTCTCACTGACCTTGTGTTGAGTCAGCTTGGCGTCCTTCGGTTAGATATCCTCGTCTGACCGTTGTCAATGAGTTGTCAAGTAATGAAGGGCCGGAATCTTCTCATCTTATTTACGAAAGAAACAGTATAGGCATTTCGAATGCAATGTGAAGTGCAAGACATCGCTGCATGCTGCATGTGGTCGGCGTTGGCCAATTGCGTGCCAAGTTAGTCATGTGATTCAGTTCTTTGTTATTTGCGCAGTGGCTTTGCTCTTTGTTTGATGATAAACCTCCAACTTACACACTCATTCATTTCAAATTCATCAACAACACTGAGCTAAACGGCTAATTCACAACATGGAGACTATATATATCGTTTTTGGGCTTCTCGCTCTTTTCATCATCGGTCAGGTATGTGACATTCCACTTATTCATTTCATGCACATAACTAACTAGCTCATTTGCAAGTCGATATTCGCGGATCGCTCACCCATCCCCGAGACGTCTGGCAAAGTCTACAAGGTCGCAAAGGCCGAAGAGCTGGACGCCGTCCTGGCTAAAAACACCAATGTCGTTGTAGACTTTTACGCTGACTGGTGTCCTCCCTGCCGTGCCATCGCGCCCGTCTTCTCAAAGCTGGCCGACGACCACGCGTCGGATGGCCATCTCGCTTTTGCCAAGGTCAACACCGACAACGTCAAGGATGTTGCCACCAAGTATGGTATCTCGGCTATGCCGACTTTCGTGTTCTTCCAGGGTGGTGTGCCTAAGGGTGTGGCTGTTGAAGGACTCCAGAGCAGTCGGTCTGTGAACACAACTCAGGATGGGCTTGTTGATAGAGTGCGGGGTGCGGACCGAAATGCTTTGACAGCCGTGGTTAAGGCTTTGGCCAAAAAGGAGTAGGATGTTGTGAAGTGAGGGTCCAAGTGGTGGCATATGGAAAGTGTCTCGTTGTCAATACAAAGAACAGAATCAGAATCTATTACGAGTCAGTTTTGCCGAGCTAAACATGGATTGAGATTTGTACAAAACACATGTCCCACACTAAACCATCGCAGACAATTCCAAGGCTTATTGGGTCATGATAAAGCTGCCTCATGATGGTGAGAAGCCACACCCGCAAGAGCAAGAGCAGATCATCAATCCAAGGGCAGCCATACATGCGTGGCCCGGGGGTTATGTTAGCGAAGTGGACAAGAGACATCGATGTTTTAAGCTAACGCGCGACGTATACTTCCGAGACAAGATAGACTGGAGACAGACCAAGCCGAAACACATCAAATGATCAAACTACGAAGCTTGGTGTGTCGAGTGGGAACAGACAAATCCGGAGTGACAACTTATCGAACTTTCTTGCTGGTAAGGCTTAGAATCATCGGTGCGCTTCGACCTTCCAGGCATACCTCAGACTCAGCCACTTAGTCTTGCCCTGAGATACTAGTATGGCATTTCAAGGCGAATATGATAATTGAGATAAACTCTTCAGCTAGGAATACTTATCAGCGCCACATCTGATTTCGAAAAATGGGAATCACTTGTGATAGGTGGTAAACATTCCGCACATGCCAATCTTGCTAATAACGGCATTTGGTTAAAATAACTCCGGATTGAGTTACTGCCTTAGATTGGATTGTTGGAAAGACTATTGACATCGACGACAGGCTATAGAGTGAATCTATCGACTACATAAGTCATTAGGTCCTGTTCCATTTCTCATATTGGGTTTCTTTTGGTCTTTGTAGTATGGAACAACCAGCTGATCATGCTCGTACTACAATTCCTTGTGGTTCTCGCGCTTGGTGTCGAGACTGCTCTCAGTGACTATGTCACTGATGTGGGTTATTGGCGTAACTTGACATGTACCAGCAGATATGGAGCTATCCAACGAAACCGTATTCTGACAGGGACAAGCAAGACTACGTCGACAATTTCGGTGACTAAGTCCATCCGGAGCAAAGTCAACATGATTGTCACCCGTCCTACTAAAACAAGGACTAGCACCGTCAGTACAACGATTACGACTACTACGACAAGTAAGGGTGCAGACATCACTTCCACTGTTTATACAATAGGTAAGGTCGCAATACAGCAAACTCAAGAGTCTATACTCACGTCTTGTTATAGAATCACGCTGGGTTACCGAAACATCCTCGGTCACGTCAACGGTTACACAGACAGTCACATCAACCAATACCGTGTACCAAACCACTGTCGTCCCTACCCCTGATGGTTTCAAGGCTATCAGGGATGACACCGCAATTGTTGCAGGACTTAAGAGGCCAAAGAAATTCAGGCTGCAGATACTCAAGTCCAACAAGGTTGAGGTCAATCCCATGCAATATATACAGCGAATTGAATGCACCCACACGATCCGTGCGATCACCACAGAGACTGTCGAGACTACGATTCAAGGACGCACGTTATATCCGGAGCCGCCTACGACTAGAGTAACGAAGACTGTCACAAGCGTCAGCACCGAGACAGAATTTGCGCCAGGAGACGTAGTCGCCACGATAACAATGCCTCAATATGTTGATATACCAACTACCGTATACCCCGAGACAACGGTCACAAGCACCGAAACAGGTAAGCAAGAATGGGCAGAGAGTATCCCCACGGAAGCTGATGCGTCTACTCTTTTAGTAACGGTAGGAAGGACCGTATCTGTCGCCGATTTTGCGGCCTGCAGAGCCAACAATTTCCTCAACACAGGAAACCATGGACAAACCATCTATGCCTTAACCTCGAACTACGACTATGCCCTCACGGAGAGTGCAACTCAGGAGGAGTGCTGCATTAAATGTATGGAACGGACGAATTGCCTTGGATCCTGGTTCTACAATATCGGCGGAAAAACGGGATGCGGTTTTACATTCTTATCCGGAACTTGTGGTGCACAAAATTCTATAACTGGGAGCTTCTATACTGATAGTAGGCGGCGTGGACCAGGGTATGTTGTAAGCAACGGACCTTGTGGCGTGTGGACGAACGGGGGTTCTGATGGATAAAGGTGTGTCCCCTGGGTGGAAGGTTTTTATGTTAATAAGTAATAGTATTATACACTACGTTCTAAAACAAATGTCGTTGAAATCGGTAGAAAGAGAACATACAACACCGGGGATTCGCTGGGCGCCACCGACCCGACTACTAATCCAGTGCTTTGCAGCTTGACTGTGGGAGAGAGGCCAGTCCCTTTTTGATCTTGAACCGCACGAGGAGAGTTTTTCTGTAGTGCATCAGAGTCCAGGTTTCTGCTGCGGCATGCGCGGAAAACATCATAGTCACTGGAGGAGGGCTGTAGAAGGTAGAAAGCTCACAGACGAGAGAGACGAGGTTCTTTGGAAAGTAAATGGAGCAATCCTGTTAGTCATGAATCGGATACACGGCAAAGAAGATGGGAGCATATGAAGCCACAGCAAGGTCAAGGGGCGTAGACTATCGAGCTAGCTTACATATACTAAGATAATCTGGATTAAGATCCTCCCGACTAGATGTGCCACAGGTGGGGTCTCGTATCTTGAGCTTTCCTTCTGTGAATGCTGTGTGATGATTATTACAAGTTGTTGAGTGAAGTCTTTCTTGGGTTCAAACAAGATGGCATTTTTGCTGGCTAGAGCACATGGCCAAGCGTAGGAGAAAACGAGTGGGAAGAAGAAAAAACAAAAAAAAAAAGAACCTGGTGAACTTAGAGACGTGCCATTTACTAACAAGCTTAACATGTGGTTAAACCAGGTTAGGAATAAAGCCACGGCATTCGGCATGGTGGGGTCGTACTGAAAGCATCTTATCAATCAGTGGTCATATCACATCTTATCGATCAGATCAGCGGCACACACGAGAAGAATAAAAATCTTATCAATCCAGATTCGGCAACTGGGGGTGGGCCCGGTCGATGCAAAGGGTCCATCCAATGGTTCTAGATGCTATGCCACATTTCTGACATCCCTGCGCCCTGAAACAAATGGAACGACGTTAATTTATGTCTTTCACAAGCCTGCTGATGAACCCTGAATTAATCACGGAACATTCCGCTACCTGTGAATGGGCTGAGCTTGCATCTGATATCGGGAGAGATGGGCCTGGAAGGGTATTGCAATGAGCGGAAGATTACCGAAGACTACAGATCACTAAAGATCTGATACTATGAGATGAGTGTCTTTCCGGGT
This sequence comes from Fusarium sarcochroum, assembly GCA_013266185.1. NCBI lineage: Eukaryota > Fungi > Ascomycota > Sordariomycetes > Hypocreales > Nectriaceae > Fusarium > Fusarium sarcochroum. The sequence continues at coordinate 43,814 of JABEXW010001049.1, read as the reverse complement.
GAAGAACCAACAGTCTGAAAGTAGGCTGAGACTGGGTTTCCGTTTCTAGTCTAATCATTTGACTCTGGTGATGCTAACTACCAACGGCGTCCGTAAGGCCGGAGTCGGAGTAAGTGGTCTGCTGGTCAACTCGTTTCTCTTTGCAAATGGAAACTTCTACCTAGGCTCAAGGGATTAATTTCAGGGACTTGTGATTGAGAGCTGTTTTCACAAAAGGTAAAGATGAGCAAGCGGTTCTCCAGGAGCGCCACACGGACGTAGCAGAAAAAGAAGGTCCATTTAATGTATAGTATGTATGTCGCTCGATATCTTTTTACGAGAAATCCCATTGTGGCTTGAAGATCCATCGCAAGTGGAGTACGTATCCATTGCTTGTCCTCCGTTATTCTGTCAAGAGGATCGCCAACAACCTTGCAAGACGAGGTCTTGGCCATCTAGGTCCCGGTGCTGATGCAGATATATCACTAAACTACGTAGAGTACATACAAAGCTCTCCATAAGTCACCCCACGAACATGACCATCGGTTCGCTTTTGGCTTGGTTCGCGACCTTTTCTATTTGTCTTGCATAAACTCTTCACTTTGTGGGGCATCGAATGGCCTCGACGGACGACGTTCCGTTCCTTGTTCTGTGTCGTGCGACTTTCTTCTACCCTGGGTAGGCAGGGCCACCCTATCCATTGAGGCATTTGCTTGAGAATACCCTCTTACAAAGATGCCCTTGAACTTTCTGCGAGTGATCACAAAAGTCCCCACGATGTACATACAAATGTCTCTAGACATCAGAGTCTGCCCAGTGGAGCCGCAATGCCGGGCTGGACCCCATTTTCATGAACCGTTGATTTCTCGGCACCTGCACGACGTGAGCCAAGAGTAAATCACATCTGATCGCCCGTCTTGGCATCAAGACAAGGCGTATAAGACATTGACTACGAGAGCCGAGCAGCCGGCTAGTGGCTGTTTTAGAAAGCGGAAACTCCAGACTCTACCCTCTCAAGGGTTTACCGGGGACACCAGCTGCATGAATCTAGCAAGCTAAGGTTGAAGCTGAAAAGAAAGTTTGCCTTTGTCCAGGGACCCAAGGGCCCAGTAATTGACTGGGGAGAAAGAGAGCGGAACTTGGACGACAAAGCGCGGAATTGGGTGGATCTGTCCGCGTGGGAGGAGCCTTACACACTTGCATCTTCCATGTGAAGAAGTCAATATGGCTTGTTTGTAGGGATGGCACTGGAATCGAGAGACGAGATGCAAGTTATGAGACATGCGTTGCTTCGAAGCATGCATAGAACTCACCTCATCAGCTCATTTCCTGCAAATCGAAACTACATTATGCTCCGAGAGTCACTAATAGAGTCGTGGTGATAAATCGACCGAGTCATTGTACTCATGGAAGCTTTCATGATACCCAACTCATCGAGTACCCAGACGCCCCGTGGGTCGTTGGGTCTCGGGGTCGGGACCATTGACCTTTACCTATTATCAATGAATATCGAAGTATGAGGGCCCAACCAGTTGAAGAGCGAGGAGACCGGGCAGCTTGATATCCCCTTTGGCCGTATGGAAACTTGACGGTGTGGAGGCGAACTAAGAGGCTTGTTTACGGATCGAGACCGGGTGGGTAACTACCTATTTCCCTCTTCTCTTGATCTGGACCGTACGGAATCGAGTCATTACTCCTCTCCGTTTGAGTATAAAGATGAGTTGCCCCCTCTCTAGACTCTTCAGGGGAGACTGGCACTGACAACACTTCCACTTCTACTTCACTTCTTATCTTGATCTCTTCTTTCGATATCAGAAGAGCAAACAGCAACCACTGTTGTAGGGTTTGCTCCGTTTGGTATCTCCTCACCCCAGTGTTCCAGATACCTTGTCTACACTACTACTACAAGCCATGTTACTCCCCGATTCTTTCTCGGCCATAGCGGCTGCAGTCTTACTATTATCACTCCCCACTGTATCTACCACTGAACTACTCTCTGGCTATGGAAGAAACGAGTTCAGCGTCCCTTGTGCGTGGGCTTGTCGCTATGCCATGCCCTCTGCCTTGGACTGCCCAGAGTACGCTAGCATGACAGCCGAAGAGAAGGCCCAGCAGTACCCTTCGGCAGCTTGTTTTGCCAACGACACATCCTACCTCACCTCGATGGCCTACTGTATAAACGAATACTGCGACAAGTCCATCATGGACTATAAGCTCGCCGAGTTTTGGGATACGGATATGATCTACGGCCAGGATGATCCGGGCGTGGTGCTGCGGTTCACTTACAATGAAGCTCTGGCCCAGATTGACACTAAGAAAGCTCCTAAGCCTATGAGTCCCGAGGAGACTACGCTCAACCGAACTATCTCTATCAGTGGGGATATATACCAGGCCAATATGAATGGAGTCAAAGGTTACAAAGCGATTGGGAAGAATGAGTCAATGTTCTCGTAAGTTATACATTGAAACGTGTCCCATAAAATATACCAAACTAACCCTCTATCCCTTTCAGGCTCCTTGTCTTCCTCTCTGGCGTAATCATGCCAGTGGGCTTCTCACTACTGCGTCTTCTACCCATTCCTACCAAACTTCGGACCACATTCTATGCCTACTTCATCGACCCTCCCGCCTGGGGACGAAAACACAGTGTTCCAGTCCTGGGCTTGGGTTTCATTCCCACCCGTGGTCAGATGATTTTCATCCTGTATCTGATTGGCGTTAATCTCGCCGCTGTCTTTGCCGGGTATCCTAATTACTCACCCAACGCCCTCTTCCCTGATCGTCGATATGAAGTTATGCGACACATGGCTAATAGAGCTGGTGCAGTGGCCTTTGCCAACTTACCCCTGGTTATTCTATATGCCGGAAGGAATAGCTCGTTGCTCTGGCTGACTAACTGGTCTCATTCGACTTTTCTCCTTCTCCACCGTTGGGTCGCTACTATTTGCACCCTTCAGGTATGCTTCCACTCTATCATGTGGCTTCGCATCATGATCGAGGCAGACCATGGCGAGAGAGAGGCTGCCAAGTTGCCATACTGGTACTGGGGTATCATTGGCACCTTATCCTTCAGTCTTTTGGTGCCCTTGTCTGTCTACTACTTCCGCAGTATCATGTACGAGGTATTCCTAATTGGCCACATCTTCCTTGCTATCATGGCTATTGTTGGTTCATGGTACCATATCTGGTATCTCTACACCGGAACTGGTGGCTTCGACATCTGGTTGTTCATTGCCATGGCCATCTGGAGCTTTGATCGGTTTCTTCGCATTGTCCGAGTCGGTAAATATGGCATCAAGAGAGCTTACATCACCCGCCTTGATGATGAATACATCCGCGTGGATATACCCAGTGTCAATTGCCACGGCTACTGCTATGCATACTTTCCAACCGTGTCTTGGCGCATGTGGGAGAATCATCCCTTCTCGGTAGTCGGGTGCAACCCCGGTCATGCTCAGAACGATCCGCACCTCATGTCCCACTCCGATAATGAGGGTCCCTCATCTCCTACGTCTATCAATGACTCTGCTGCCAAGGAAGCCGGAATAATCACAAGAACACGCACTATTGCTACCCGCAGTAACGGTAAGACTGGTATCAGCTTCTTCATCCGACCTCATTCTGGCTTGACTAGACTGCTTGCTAAGAAGGCTGGTCTAGAAGCTGGTATTCCTGTTCTTATTGAGGGGACGTACGGCCATGAAGGGAAGACTTATCTTCAGGGCAACGATAGCAGCTTTGCTCCTACAACTGAGTATCCCAACGTCCTCTGCATTGCTGGAGGTGTCGGTGTGACAGCCGTCCTTCCTGCCCTCAACAGCTCTCTCTCCTTATATGGCCCAATGGGAACTACCAAGTTATACTGGGGTATTCGAAACCGTGGTCTAGTCAATGCTATCCAAGGCATGATGGCCGGCGTTGGAGAAGTTACAGAGAGTAAATGGGGTCACATTGACGCTCACATCACAGTTGGCGAACGTCAGAACGTCAGACAAATCTTGGAGGAGGAGCTGGAGCGCGCGGTCGGTGGAACAACGGTCGTCGCTTGTGGACCTCTGGCCATGTGTGATGATGTTAGATATACTGTTGCTGCTTTGGCCCGTCATGGAACTGTGGTGCGGTATATGGAGGAAGCCTGCACTTGGTAGGCTTGACATTGCCATCTCTTTACAAAAAAGTTGTTTTTGCGCCCAACTCTACGTACTCACATACCAACATTCTTGTACATAGTTGTAGATATAGTTTTAGGTTAACATAAAGAAGTAGTTAACATATTCCTCTTGAAGTAAACGAGTTTGATGTGTTCACATGGCCATTCGGTTGGTTTCGGTTCGGCCAGAATAATCTCGGATCGGCTCCACATACTCATCGGTCCAGAGTCCGGATTTTGATGCTGATCCTCTTGCGAATTGCTAACCAGAGTGACTTGATCGTGTATTTAGTGTTGGTAGCAAGTTAAATATGTTTGACAACCCTGTTTTGTTGAAGGCCAGAGCCACTTGGTGCCTCTAGATTGACACGAGGAATCTTGGACATGAAGCTCTTCAGATGGCCTGTCCTTTCAGTAACCCCAGGAACCTGTTTGAGGACCTCGCCTCCACTCGTGAGAAGCCGAGTATAGAATACAATGATAGGCTTGGAGGCTATGTCATCTCACGCTATGATGATATTGTCTCGGTTCTCGAGAAACCCGGCATCTTCAGCTCTCGACCAACTGTTCCTGATTTCCCTCCTCAAGTGAAGGAGATCTTTACCAACAGAGTTCCAGATAAGGGGACGCTACTGGCTCATGATAACCCCGATCATGACCGGCTCAGGAGAAGTGTAGCATCATTCTTTGTTCCCCGGCGACTAGAGAGATTCGAGCCGTTGTTACGAGCCACAGCTCATGATCTGATAGATGGGTTTGTGCAAAAATGTTCTGTCGACATCAAGAGCAGCTTTGCACTTCCACTGCCCCTACGAACTATCGTCATCGTGGCTGGTTTGGACCCAGCTCGATGGCAGTGGATTGGTAGATGTCTTGCTTTGTTTGGCGGCATTACCCAAACGAATGATGATTTGAGCATAGAATAAAGAGTGCAAGATGTTCTGGATCTGCACGAGTATATCGCAAATGTCATTGAAGAACGCAGAACGGATCGGAGAGATGATCTAATCAGTCATATCTGGAATGAGCGTGATGCAGGAGTGGTTGAGATGACAGACTATGAACATCTCAGCATGATCCCAGGGCTTCTTCTGGCAGGGCACGAAACAACCACCAACGTTCTCTCCATGGGATTGTCGCATTTATTGCATTACGATCTATGGGAAGAAGCCACTCGTGACGGAGAAGCGCGCAAAACTGCCATCGAAGAACTTCAGCGGTACGAATCAGCCATCACCGGGATGCAACGTATCGTCAAAGAGAAATCGCAGATTGACAATCGAACTGTTTATCCAGGCGACAAACTCTTTGTTGCATACAACTCTGGCAGTCGAGATGGAACAAAGTTCGACAACCCGGACAAACTGGACCTCAAAAGACAGCACAGACATCAGCATCTTGGCTTTGGGCGAGGAATTCATGCCTGTCTTGGTGCCCCATTTGCACGTCTTCTCCTTCGCACTGAGCTCTCAGTACTTCGAGAGCGTCTACCGAACTTGAGACTCAAGACGCCATATGAAGACATCCAGTATTGCAAAGTTCACGCTGGCCGTGGCCCAGAGCTGTTGAGATTGCTTGGGACGTACCGTCATCGGATGGGAGGCACATCATGATTGGCCAAGTTAACGGCGGCGTCTCTTCTGTGCGCAGTTCTGTTGAAACAGCTGAGATGGATATGGTTGTCAGTAACGTAACTCAAGTTGCTGACAGGATCATCTGGATCACGCTCTGCCGCAAGGATGGCGAAAAAGTCCCAAGATGGTCTCCTGGGTCACATATCGACATTCAAGCTGGCAATCTCGGTTTCCGTCAGTACTCGATCTGCTCTAAGCCAATTGACGACCATCACTTTCAAATCGCGGTCTTTCGAGAAAATAATACCGGAGTGTCGAATTGGCTTCATGAGAATGCCACCAAGGGCTGCCAGATAACTATCCGTGGCCCGCGCAACCATTTCAAGCTCGAGTTTGGGTCTCGCCAAACAGTCTTTATCGCTGGTGGCATCGGAATTACACCGATCATACCCATGGTCGAAGCTGCAAAGGAAGCTGGTGTTGAATACATTGTCTTATATCTGGGCCGAACAAGAAGCAATCTCGCATTTGTGGACGACCTGATAGCGGAGCATGGGGATAGTTTTAACCTCTGGATCAGCCAGGATCATGGCGGAGCCAGGTTTGACTTGACTTCTTTCCTTGGAGCTGAAGATCTGAAAGCCCTACGAGTTTATTGTTGCGGCCCAGAAACTCTACTAACAGGAGTTGAAGAGGCTCTGGCGGATGCGCCTCCAGGAGTATTAAGACTAGAGCGTTTTGCAGCTCACAGCACCGGCAGCACCCAACCCAACACTTCGTTTGACGTCGTTCTAGCTCGGAGCAACAGAAAGCTGACGGTACCCGAGGATAAGTCTATTCTTGAGGTCATCAACGAAGCTGGTGCTGGAGTATTATCGACGTGCAATACCGGCGTATGCGGGACATGCGAGGTGAAGGTGCTTAAAGGTCTTGTGGATCATAGAGATGTGATTCTCACGCATTCTGAGAGGGCCGAGGGTAATTCCATGATGCCGTGTGTTTCGAGATGTTTGGGTAAGATGTTGACGCTGGATCTTTGGTGATTATGAGCTTCCATAGCGGTAACAGAGGGACGACTTGAACATATCTTTCCCTTAAAACTTTACCGAGTTGAGTGTAATCGTGGTTCTCTAGGGGACGTTGACTCATTTGTGTATATTGTCCTTGAACACACAAAAGGACCTGGGACTAGTCACAGATGAGGCCGTTATCTTTGTGTCACTGTCTTCAATGTTGGAGGCAGATTGATCAGAAATGAGAGAGGGCCTGCGCCAGAGACGTTTCTTCAGGTTATTTAAGTGAGAGCTCTGAGCTTTTTGGCCGGTATCGAGTGGGTTCGAGAAGTTCGCGATCAAGTCAAACGTGGTATACGCAGCAGTTCTAATTCATTTGTCACTGAATAGCTCATCCTCCAATAAGCCCAGTAAATTACCCCAACAGTTCGTCATACATCAATCAGTTGTAGTGGTACCTTTCTGAGCCTCCCTTTCAGCGACATAGGCACGCCACCTAGGATTGAAGATACAAACAGGAATTCCTAGCAAAAAGATCCCTCCAAACAAGCCAGCAAGAACCCCGAAAGCCCATTGATAGCCATGCTTCTCAATCATCGGGGTTAGACCGTACGTAACCCCAAAGGAGATGATGTTCTTAGTGCCAACCACAGCGACAAGAGCAGGACCGGGATGCTTCGGTGCAGCCTCAGATGCGAAAGTAGTCGAAATGATGATGACTGCTGTGAACGAATACTGGAAAATGGTCCAGCCAAGATAAGGTCCCCACCAGGTTGCTTCGCCGCTGGCAGTGAAACCATACAAGAGAAGCATGCCCACGCCGATGACAGCTGGAGGGGCCATAGTGATGAGGTGGTGCTCAGGCAGATGAATGCCACGATCTCGACGAGCCATCCACATAACAAAAGGATTGGCAAGGAATGTGCAGTACAACATTCCCAGTACAGCTCCAACGACTCCTCCAACGTTGATCAGGCCGATATCCTTGGCTTGCCAGTGGTAGTTTTGCATCAAGGCAGCGTTGTATGTCAATGACATGCCGACACCACAGCCGAGAGCGATAGAAGACGTGAGAACAGCGTAAAGGATGCCAGGCGAGGAAAATGAGATGATCATGTACTTCCAGCTCAATAGAATGACGCGCAGTGGCTGCGATGACGGCTTGGACCACGGTCGAAGACGCTGCAGGTATGGTTTGCGCTCAACATCTTGAGCGGGATTGCTGGCATTGGGAGCAGTCAGTCCAGATCTCGACATCTCCTCAAGATAGGCCTGGGCTTCAGAGTCTGGGATAACCTTTGTCACGCCGAACTCATCGGTAATGACAAGCTGACCGTCAAGTGAGGCGGCAGGGCGGGTGAACTGAGTCTCGAAGCCGAGGAAGATAGCAATCACGAGACCAACAGCGACAGTGATAGTGAATACCCAATAGTACCAACGCCATCCAAGATCAGCGTTGATATAGGAAGATGCCAGGTTAAGAGATGACGAGGCAGCGTTTTGCACCATCCAGTAGAGTCCAAAGATGAAGGCTCGCTCGTGAAGAAATGTTATCTCCGTGAGCATGAGTGGGAGGAGTGATTCGGATGCACCCGTCGCAACACCTTGCAGTACACGAGAGATAATGTGTCCGTAGTAGCTATTCTGGAGAGCAGCAGCAATGCTCGATGCGAGGAGAACAACCACTGAGGCTAGGAAGACGGGCCGGCGGCCGTAGGCTAGAGACAATGGAAGGATGATGTAGTTTCCTAGCATTGTTTAGTTCAAGACTTGATATAAAGTGCTAGTTATACATACCGAGACCAATGAATAGAGTGGGCAGTGTGAGCAGGAGAGTGACCTGATCCGCACTGAAACCCTGAGGAATATACATCTCGAAAAAGACATTCAAGATGGCACCAAGTCCGCTCGCCACTGATAGTCCCATGACAGAGAACCAGCAGCAACAAAAGACGAGGCCATACTTTTCCCAACGTCGGAAGTTTAGAGGATCGTTGGGGTCCGACGAGGGAACTGGGATCTTTCGAATCTCGCCTTGTCTATTGATCAAGAGGGCGTTGCCTTCGATATGGCCATCTTGGTGACTTGTGTGAGCTTTGGCCTTATCCTCAAAGTGATCGACAGACCCGGCGGCTGCGAGGTCTTCAAAGTCTGCCTTTTCAGTCGACATTGTGGGATATTGAAGTAGTTGATGTGAAGAATTGGAACTCGAGTCGACAAAGAGATGCAACTCTGTCACCCAACGATCTTAAGGGACCTTAAATAGGACAACATGACACCCTTATAATATTCGAGTGTGCAAGAAACTTTGCCAAGAATTGAATGCCTTTACCTTGTTCGGTGAAGCTATCGGCATCTTGATGTGACATCTCCCCCCACTCTCCCGTTCCGGAATCCGGGGAATCGGTTCGGCATCTAAGAACCGCCTCCGCGTCGGTAACTTGGCGCTTTCATGGCATTATATATCTTTACTCTTCGGCATTTCAAACGCGCTCAGATTGATTGGGCCACGATAACCTATATGCATCCCTCCACATTGCCGATATCACCCCGCATCCTGGATGTTCCCCGGATTACCCCAGATTCACTGGAGGCCGAGATTTGGTAATGGTCACTGTATAAAGTGAACAGTATGGCTATCGAGGCGCCAACCGTAGATGCTCAAATTTAGGGCATCCGATCTGGCGCGAGGGAAGCCTGATGGGTGTCGTCGACAGTTCTCTTCCATGATAGTTATGTTAATAGCTCATTATATAACAAAGATATCATACGTATTCAAAGAATTCTCTGTGTTTGTTCAGGCTGTGCAGGAATGACTAGGCCTACTTCAACTCCGTTTCCCACACCTCGTCGGAAACCACTACCTATCTAAAACTTTAATAGTTCTCATCATCACAGAGGACCAGCCAACTTGGCCCAAGTCTCAAATAGCACCAGAATACCCATGAATGCAGCAAAAGCCTCGATCACAACCCGTGACAATGTCCAATCCTCACCATGGCTGTCAATGCGTTTCAGCATAGGCACGCCCCCAAGAAAGTATGCAGCGTACCCAATCGACCCAAATTTGAGCATGCGGTCCCTGTCTGCATAGGAGAAAACTTCTGAAAGCAAAGGAGTGGCCATGAAAAACGTTTCTCCAAATGCAGCACTGTAAGAGAGGACAACCAATACGATCAATCGTCCTATGCGCCCAGGCTGTAACCTTTCTATGATTACTCGCTCTGCGACCAACAAGATCGTGTAGTATGTCATGAAACAGGCGTGTGTAAGGGGATACATAAAAACAGGGACTTGTCCACCAGTCCTCCCAACAACATCAGAACTAAAGTTCCACTCGGAGTTGAATTCGTATCGCATGCCCATAAGGTCGAAGTAGTAATGGGAAATAAAGTAGGTGCCAAATGATACAATAATTGCAATCCAGATGTTGAGCTTGACCCAGTATCTACGGTACCATGGACGATTGCTGGGTTTGGATAATAGCGCGGGGACGAGCATAGCCGGGAGAGCGACGGTTATTGCGAAGGCGATATAATCAGCATCGTTCCAGCGGAGAATGACGCCGCTTATCATGACGTATGCCGCTGGGATAATCCACAAAGGACTTTGGGCGAGGATGAGACGTTCTGTCCATCTTTTCTCGGCTTCGAGATCGTGGGCGGTGCTGCCTTTTCGTGCTGAAGTTGCCATTTTGGAGGTGACTTGAGAAAGTTGAGATGTGATATTCGAATCAATAACGAAGACAAATTTTTAGGCAATTTGATCAAAGAAGCTAGAAGCCAGACGTCAGCTCGTTTATATAAACAGCTGATACCTGCTGTTGTCTGTGCCTTAAACCCGCATGGGATAAGGTAGTAGGGTCAGCCTGGGTCAGCTTACAGCTCTTTAGATATACTTAGCGCTGACCGGCATGAACATCATGATATCATGCCGCTTCTGGGTTTACATTCGGGTTCTTGAGTTCAGCACCAATCAGAATCAAAGCATGCGAGTAGGGGAAATAACAACAACTTCCCGATAGAACATCAGTATCGTCTCCTAAAAGGAACAGAATCTAGGCACAAGATTTCCCAGTTTGCTTATTTCATCTCGCCTCATTCTCGTAAATAGCAAACTAACTGAGTCTTGAGTGTACGGATGAGACCCATCGAAAGATTTCGGAGAATTTGCTCCTTGAGATCGGACATTTCGAAATAGTCCGTACTAACACCGGTTGGGAAGAAATTACAGCAATCTGTGCTATTATTTGAAAGACCCGAGTAGAATTTTGCAGGTTGTTTAATCGTATTCAGGGTAGATATCTCATAATATTGGGAATCTCTGTGTGTCGTTTCCAGATAGCGTATGTAAATGTCGTGATCATTCCGACAAGGGGCCGAATCCTGGTAACCTATATAACGTAGTGTGATTACAAATCCGTCATACCTAAAAAGGCTTACACGGACATTCAGTTTCGCGTTAACAAAACATATCATCCTAGAAGCATTGATTATTGACCATGACTGCTTCCAACGGGGTACCAACCACTTATACCACACGATGGAGTTCTCACGCATATCCTTCCCACGGAACTTTTCTTGGCAATGATCCTGCATCGACCCTTGGTTCGGCTTCCACACAACCGCGCAAGTATAATACTTCATGCAATACATGTCGAAAATCAAGAGTCAAATGCTCAGGCGGCGTTCCGTGTCGCAGATGCGCAACTTCCTCCAATTCACCACCATGTGTCTACAGCGTTTCTCAGCGACGTGGTAAACGGAAAGCCAATCCAAGCGATGGGTCGTCGAATTCGCCACACTTCTTGACTCAAGGCATCTCGCCATCGAATATGGATATAGTTATCCAGCCTACTTTCAGCTTGGGAACTCCGGAAGGCTCAAACCAATCCAATGATATAAACGCAGCTGTGAGTGACTCGTTCGTGTTGCTGAGACTGCAACCACTAACCAGACTAGATATCCCAAGAAAACATGTTCCCAATAGATCAAGCTCTAATGCACCCCAACCTAGGGGACCCTTTTGGGGCTCTAGCTGCTGCAAACTCCCCATCTTTGACAGAGATAATGGATGCTCTCAACTCTCCACCCCCAACTCAATCTTCCAGTCCTAAGGAAAGACAAAAATGTCCCAACGCCTGCTATGCAGCTATTCATGATCTGAACGGCAATTTTGACAGCATCACACGTGATCCTGGAGGGACCGGTCTTGATGATATGTTGGCATTATTACAACAAGCCTTTCACCAAGTTGAACAGTACCTAGCGTGCGAGAATTGCGACGCCGGTTGTCCTCGACTTATGAACCTTGCCATGCTTCATCAACGACAAGTTACTCTGCTATGCGAGATCACAAAAGGGCCCGCAGACTATCTTAGTAATGACATGACACGGACCGTGCTGGGAAGTTTCCAATCCGCAAAGAAGGACGATCTCTGTATAAAGCAGTTGATGCTGAGGCATGCGACACGAGACGTCAAGATATCCGTGGATGCGTTTCACGAAGGAGCTCGAGTATTTGAGGAAAGGTATATCGCTGGAACATTGGAGCTGGGCGAGGCAGGGAAGCTCAACTTGAAATTTCTGTTGGATGTTTCCGCCAATCTTGGTAGAAGACTTGATTGTGTAAGGGTTTTGTTGGAACGAGATGATTGGGCTTCGGACTTGAAGGGCTTATAACATCTATAGTAAAACAGATTATTGCAGAAATTACGTACAGCCCGAGTATTCTAGAAAATGTAGTCTTACAACAAAGCTCTCCCCCTTTCAACTCGTTCTCCAACAGTATAAGTAGAAGTGTAGCCACACATTAATCGAACTGAACATCATACATCTTCCGCAGAGTTTCGCCATATCGCCAAAAGAGAAGAGGTGCGACCGAGACCAAGATTGCAATGAATCCAAGAAGCGAGTTGCCCTGCATAGGAATTAGCATTAAATCATGCAAGATCAGCCATGTGAGGATCTTACCCATCCGTAACCTAGTGCAGAGTATAGCGGTAGTCCTGCGATGGGTAGACATCCGCCAACGATGCTACGCACTACACTCGTGGCAGCCAAAGCACTAGCTGCATAAGTCGTGAACGCGTCGATCATGTATATCTGCGTGGGAAGCTGAAGCATGTCAGTATGTGAATAAGCCAATGGATTTTGGACTTACAAATGAGAAAATCAAACCGGCTCCCGTAAAGCCAGTGAAGATGATTGGAACTATCCAGTGGATTTTGTACTGCGCCGTCCAGCCATACACGAACAGGCCGATGGGCAACATAGGTATTCCAAGCACAACAGGAAGTAGGCGGTATCTGTTCGTTGTCAGCTACATATGTTCTCAACAAGTTTGAGTATATGAGGCTCACTCCGGCTTTGACACTCCATGTTTCTCAGTGAAGTAGTTCTGCAGCCAGTCGCTGAGCCATGAAAGCACAATTAGTGCAATGACACAGCCAACTCCCAGACCCAGGAACGCCAACCCTAGAATGTCGATCCCAAATCCGTACTGCTCGGGAAAAACAGTGGAGAACGTGGTAAAGAGAAGATAGAGGTAACCATATATCAAAGCAAGATACAAAGAGAGACCAGTCACGATTGGACTGCGGATCAACATTCGCATGGGCCTCGAAACGGATCGCAACAGAACTTGGCTTGTTTTTGGCTTATTCCCATCAAGAGGACCGCTGTCGGTATTCTTGGCGCGTTTGCGCTGAATCGTGGGAGCGTGGCTTTCGGCGAGGAAGAGGAAGGTTGCTATCGTCATGACGCCTTTCTGAACACAAAATGGTTAGCTTTGCAGATAGATCATCTCATAACAAGACTTACGACTATAGTCATGACCCAGAAAACCCACCTCCAGCCCAGACTTTTAGCAATGAAGCCGCCTATCACTGGCCTTTTCTGACGTTAGTGGACTTCCGGAAAGTCATACATCGATTGCTTGACTTACCCGATGACAGGACCAAGGAAAATGCCAGTGAAGAAGATGGACATGACAAACCCTCTCTTTGACAAGGCCACCTGATCTGCAATACTCCCGCCTCCGATATTCATCGGCCCAGCTCCAAAGCTACCGGCAATGAATCGAAATACGATAAAGGACGCGATGTTCGGCGCAAGAGCACTGCCAATCGAGAAACCAAGAGTGACAACATTGGAGACATTGAAAAGCAAACGACGGCCATAAAGCTCAGACAATGGTGACAAAAGCACAGGGCCAAACGCAAACCCCAGAACAAAGATAGACACAACAAGGGATGTGACGGGTCGTCGTGTTTCACCAAAGTCTTCTTTTAAAAGTGGTACGCCTGGAACAATGACCGAGGATTCCAATGGACTATGAGGATTAGTGAGATGTTCAAACATTCATGTTGCTTATTCGGATACGTACGTGATAAAAGCCAACATAGAAACAATGCCAAGATTGATTGTTTTCTTCAGTTTGCTCCAATTTTGCGGATTTTGAGCATCTTGGTCCCAATGCATGGTGTCACCGTGCTGCTGTTTGTCAAAGTCCAATTCGGTCGACATTTTGTTTATCAAGGTAGCAAAATAATTCGCCGAATCTTCTTTAATCTGGAGTTTTGAGTTATTCGAGAATAGTAAAATTTTTCTAGATTTATCAGATCCATTGCGAACAGATATGAATATTGCCATGATAGCACTCTCGATTCGCTTGACGAAACTTGCCTAAAAAGGAAATATTCTCATCTCGCTCAGCGAAGTGGGGATCGGACTTTCATGCTTGAGCATCGTAAATCATGGGTTAATAATACGCCAATCTACTAAGATGCATGCCATTAAGAGGATAATGATTACTGGAAATTAATTTCGGAGGTTTGATGCAAGATTAAGGTCAAAAGTTGAAAGTATACATTGTTGCTGAGTCATAAAGCGCATCAAATCGATGTGGCTTGCTTGAACTGAATTGTGTTCATATCTTCCCAAAACATACTCTGGAGCAGACCACAGGAATGAGAAAATCATCTTCAAGATCATCTGCATGTGTTTGGAAAATTAGTAAGTAAAGCGTATGTTTATTCTTGTAACTTCTCACTTACACGTTCATTTGGCAACGTATAGCACGTCAAGATGGCCTCCACAAACAGGAGCCTTTTCTTCTCCGACCAGTTCGCTATCAGTTGCGGTACCGTGTCACTGGATCTAAAGCAATCGAAAGTGCTGCTCATACGTTGGCGCAAGACGGGTGAATACATGCTTCCCAAGGGCCATAAAGACTTGGGAGAATCCCTGGAGCGGACAGCCCTACGAGAAACATTTGAGGAAACAGGGGTACGAGCTCAGCTGCTCCCCGTTGATATTGTTTCCCTGGCGACATCAGTAAAGGACGAGGACCACCCGAAAGTTATCACTGAACCCATCGCCGTTTCCCAGCGCATGGCGGCCAACGGAGTCCTCAAGATCATCTTTTGGTACGTTGCTGTGGCCGACTCTACCATTACCCCAGAAGAGGGGACACAGCAGGAGAACGAGGATTTCGAGACTGTGTGGGCGGATTTTGAGAACGCCGATACCACCCTATCCCACGAAGACGATCAACGTATTGCTCGAGCAGCCATTGAGGCAGCGCGACATGGGGTAACGCCAGCTTGTTGAGAAAGTGATTACTAGTCTTTTTCGGTATAGCAGCAATCTACAGTAGAAAGAAATATTTATTAACAGTCAAAACACACGGCTTTCTTCTTTATATAACACTACAGTGGCTTTATTACCCTCTCAAGATACTTTCAGTGCTGCCATTGTGATGTGAAGGTATCTTATCTGAGGATTCAGATACATGATCCTGCGCTGTGCCTTTCTTCCCGTAGTTGTTGTCATGAGTTTCCCCATTCTCTATACTCTGAAGCTGATAACTGTGAGAAGGCCTGCCCCTCCACCCGTTTGTTCTCGTCGAGGTTTCGCCTTGCTGCTTCGACTTTCCTGATGTGAGACCAAGAACTGTCAAAAGCCTGGGGAGATATTGATTAAGCAGCGGCTTGAGGCGCATCAGGTTGTTGCAGACAATGCCAATATTCAGCTCGACCAGTGACCACACTCCGGCTTCGGCTTGTTTGCGTGAGAAGTCGAGATGTGTGGCCATGATTTGAACGTAGGGGGCTCGAGCGATGGATGCGATTAAAACTCTGTGGCAGGGTATTATTAGCAAACCGATGATTCAATCAGTACGAAGGGCACTTACGCAGATCCTAGAGACAGGATAGATCCAACTACGACCTTCTGTCTGAACCGAATCTGAAGTTTGTGAAGTGTCGGTAGTGGTAGAATCAGAATTGACAAATCCGTTGTGATGTTCAACACCACCTGCGCGATTGCAAGGTTATTCAGGCAAACGCCCGATCCATTGTCGCGGGTGTTGCACGGGCCTGATAAAAGGACAGTGAAGGTAATTGTATAGATCAAAAGTGCGCCAGCGATGGTGTACACCCCGATCTGATACCCTCTCGCTGGGCTGATGCGGTATAGGACGGTCAAGATGGAGAGTTTCGTCAAAGTCGGACTCCACATGTACGTTAACGTCGTTGGGAAAAGGTACTGAAACTGTTAGTCAAGAAGGCATTGTGGTCTAAAGGGGCCGCTCACGTTATTGTACTGGGCCATTTCAGCGATGGTGATATCCCAAGCATGCGATCCCCATCCATACTTCATCATGAAGCAGACCGAGATGAAGTAGCCCAATGCTGTTCCCCATGCGAGCGTGATAAGAACTGTAATATGTTTAGTCTGACGAGACCTTGAATGGAAGACAGATCGAGTCGACTTACCGACATCAAGCTCCCACTCCCTGACTACCAGAAGACTGGTGGCATAGCGAAGAGCGAGGGAGACCGTCGCAAGGAAATATGTGACTCCAAAGACAACGATGGTCGCTAACTGCACGTCCGATAGCGTTCTGTCGAAATTGGATATCTCTCCAGCTGGCGCTGGTACAATCGACGTATTGTAAATGTTGACATCAGGTCCCAAGCTGTCCATGTTCGTTAAATCTCGAAATAATCGCAGCCATAAGCATATGGCTTCCGTGGGAAACCGGGCACATCTTCAAACAGCTTATGACAAAGCTTTTGATGCGAACGGCCAAGTGCAACAGACATGTTCTTGACGTCGCATCGTAGGACTTTTCGCAAACGATATCCCAGGCTCGTGTTGCTCACGCGAATTCTATGCGCGATGTTACAATATCCACTGTCAGACTTAATCATCCTTGACATTTTAGTACCTCTTGGGTATGAACTAACACTAATCAAACCAAGTTTCTCTCTTGACGCGCCAAATTTGGTATTAGTGTCAATTCAGAAGAGTTTCGTGATCTAGGAGGTTTCTCCCCAACATGTTATTCTTGGTGGATGTCAGATCACTCCCAACGGTTACTAGTCCCTTTCTGTTTAAGAAACCGCTCTTGTGCCTGAATTGGGTCATTTTTGTCACAGCACTATTCCTTCGGGTAACTTAGTTTTGGATATTGTGGATTCTCTTGGCAATATATGGGGAGACTTAACCCCTATCTTGTATAACATCCAAATGTAATTTTGCTTCGAGGATCAAGTATAACCATTTACGCTTAGAGTATACTGCCATAAATCTTCTATGTTCTTACGCATCACATGATTGCACATGATAACGTCAACCAGATCCTGATTGACGTGAACTATTCGAACTTGACAGTCCAACGGCCTCGGGATTGTTCAGAAACCCGTCAAGCAGGGGAACCCTAGAAAGGTGGTTCGAGTTGCCTGATAGCGGAGGAACTAGCGCAAACCTAATTCCATAGGGATGAAACATATTATGCCAAGGGTTCAGCGGATGCAACTCCCGACGGCCTCGTTAAAGAGACAATCGACTAATGAGTAATAGTCGATTAATGCAACCCATGGTTCATGACTCGATGGATAGTCGGATGCGAAGAGTGCATATTGATCCAGCCCTTTGTTACCAGGGGATTTCTGCAGGGGCTCTTTGCTGAAAATAGGGTCCAATGCTACATAGGTATATAACCCCCCGACCAGCTGAGCAATCTTAAACATCCCACCAAACGACAACGATCATTTACTCTCATCATAATGTCCAACTCTCTAGTCAGGGGCTTCAAGGCCCCACGCGGCGTTTTCGACTCTGATACGCCTCTGCCTATGACACCAGAGGAAGTATCATCAGAATGGCTATCTGAAGCACTTGGAGTCACTATCAAAGACTTCGAGATTACTTCCGTGAGCCATGGAACATCCTCAAAACTCTTTCTCAACCTCACATTTGGCGATGGCGTCCAAACAGAGATTCCTCAAAAAGTCTGTCTCAAGGGTGGTTTCAACCCTGTGATTCGGGAGACAGTCCCCGAGATGTGGGCGACCTACCGTCGCGAGGCTGAATTCTACTATCATGTCGCCCCGGTGACAAACATGCTGTTGCCTAAAATCTGGTTCTGCGGTACAGACACAGTCAACGGCCAGGGCGTCTTCATCATGTCAGATGTGGCAAGTGAGTGTTCTTTCGGCACACCCTTGGAGCCCTGGGCACCTGAGCTTGTTGGAGAAGCCTTGAAACAACTAGCCAGTTTACATGGAAAGACTTGGAATAGCAAAGAGGAGGAATACCCGTGGCTATTTGCCAAAGACGGAGCTAAACTCGCAAACCCTGTGCGAACCATTGTCTTGGCTCTTCTACAGCCTGAGCCATGGGGGGCCCGTTTCGACGAAAAGTGTCGCCCGCCTGTGTCAGAGAAGCTGCTGGATCCAGACCGTATAAGACGAGCATTCCAAGCTCTTTGGAAACACGCCGATTCGGATCAGAAATATTACTCCCTGATTCATGGCGACAACCACGTTGGAAACACTCTCATTGCAAATGATGGTACTCCCGGCTTCATCGACTGGCAAGGCTTGCAGTACGGACCGGCAATTCTTGACTTGGTCTACTTCCTTACTGGTGCTCTGACTGTGGAAAACCGACGGCAGCACGAGGGCAGATTGATTGAGAGCTATCTTGAGGCTTTGCACAAGGAAGGTGGTCCAAAGCTGACAAAGGAGGATATCTGGGATGACTATTGCCGGTATAGTCTACAGGGATTTCTCTGGGCTATGACTCCTCAAACGATGCAGCCTGATGAAGCTGTATTTGCAATGAGCGAGAGATACTCTGCTTCTATTATTGATCATGGCACTCTTGAGCTGCTTGGGGTTTAAGGCTAGCATAGCAGAAAAACATGAGTTATAGAAACCTTCCGGGCAGTAACTTTATATGTCAACGTTACGCATTCTGAGATTCCATGTAGTGTGAATGTAAACTACGAACTCGAAAGGTCGTGGGGATGTACTCAGCAGAGAACAAGGTATCAAGGTCATCGCGTGAACTACTAGTCTTGTAGAAATGCGAAGACTGGCGTTCTAGTAGTTTTATATGGAAACTTCTATTTCATTGGTTGAATATGAATCTCAGGCACTAAAAGAGCCAGTTGATTTGAGCCCCTGGGAGTATTTCTGCATCGCTCAGCGAGGTCTACCAACTTGATGAGTAGTTTTCGGTGATTATAAATACGGTATCGCGTTATGCTAAGAGAAAAATAGATAACCCCCCTGATGATTGCGATTGGCTCCACCTCGCTGAGCGAAAATATGTCCCAATTTGGCAACTCGCACGGTTCACCATCCGAAGAGGACTACTTTACTCCATCGTCGGTTGAATTGTGTCGAATATTATATATACCATCTTCACGCCGTGAATTAGAATGACAAACAAGCAATAACAATCAACACCACTGCCTAACACAAAATCCACAATGTCGGCCATCAACACCCAAGTCCAACTCAGCGATGGAGTCAAGCTCAACGTTTGGCTCCTCGGAGCTGAAAATAAATCCAAACCTCTGATCATCTCTCTTCATGGTGCCCCGGGGCTGTCAACCCATTCGGATATCAAAGACGGCTTCAAGTTCCTGGCGGATAAGTTCCGTGTGCTGGTCTACGATGCCCGAGGTAGCGGAATCAGTGAAGCCAAGGGACCTTTTACCGATGAGCAATGGATCTCTGACTTAGATGAACTCAGGTAAGTCGCCACTAGTTGTGTACCGAAGCTGTGCTTACTTGGTTTCTGTAGAGCGTGGGCTGGAGATGAAAAGTTCATCCTCGCTGGCGGCTCCTACGGCGGATTTCTCGCCTTAGGATATGCTGTGAAATTCCAAAATCGACTCTCAGGCCTGATCCTACGAAACACTTGGGCTTCTGGACCACTGGGCACCCATCGTGCTCTTGCCGGTCTCTTGTCATCCCACCGCGTCAACCCAGACCCTGCCAGACAGGCAAGACTCTGGTCTGGCAACTTGATAGACAGAAAAGATGCCGAAGAAAGTCTTGTTGAGATCGTCAACATCTACACTCCTGAAAGGCCCAACGAGAAAGACTTGGAGCCTGCCCCTTTCGAAGGCGCGGGTATCGGGTCTGAACTCCGTTGGGAGGTTCACAACGCTGCTTTCTCTTACTGTCAGCCGCGCTTCGATGTTCGGGATAGGTTGGGAGAGATCAAGGTTCCGACTTTGGTGGTTGTTGGACGTCTCGACGTTATCTGCCCGGTCGAAGAGTCGGAGACGATCAGCAAGGGTATTCCGAATAGCGAGCTTGTCATCTTTGAGAAGACGGCGCATAATCCCGCGGCGGATGAGCCAGAGGCGTTCCAGAAAGTTCTATTGGATTTCCTCAAGAAGTTAGACATCTAGATAGACCTATTAGGTGTAGGTTAGCTCTTTCAGCACCAAGTTGCTAATTTCAGAAAATCTATCAACCTCTATATCCCTTTAGAATCCTGTTGGTGAGGGTTTTCTACTTCAACTGCACTTCGTATGGAATCACGTGCTGAACATGAAAATCCATTTCCAACGTCAATGGTCATCTCGCGTGATCCGCCCAGGAACGAACACTTTTTGAACTTATTTTTTGTCAGTCCCGCAAGATGAAGTGTCTATTTAAGGATCAGGATTTAGGATTTCTTCAACTTCTCCAGAAGTCCGATGGGACCCGCGTCAACGTCATACGCTAAATCCTTCAAGATTTTTTATTTCTTGGTATTGGCTGCTCTTGACTCTAGCCTGGATCTACCCTCAAAAACATTAACCAGTTATGGATAAATCGAGCGCTGACGTGAGGCACATATGAATTCCTTGAGATATATAAGAGAGGATTTTATTGACGGATTGGGCCGCTCTTCCGAACCAAAGCTGGATCTCATACCTGAATTGCACGCCTCGTTAGTTGTCTCTATGAGATAAACTATAACCACACATATACAGAACACATCTTCGTTTACAAAAGATTACTTCAATATGACTTACACATGGAGGCAGACCTCACCAACTATCTTTGAGAACAAACGCGGGACATTTGAACAACTCTACTTTTACACCCAGGGAGAATTCGGCAAACCTGCGCCATCCATTCTCTTCAGTACAGTCAAGGTCAAGAACCACGATGGCCTCGCCCTTGGCCAGGTAGAAACCTCTTTAAGAGGAGCATGGTCACAGACAAGGGCAAAGGAGCCCCAGATAGCGGCGCGCCACGGCGAAACAAGCAAGATTGTCGAGGTCTTTGAAGGCAAGACCCTCGAGGATTGGCTCTCTGAGACGTTTCTTGTATATCAAGACAAAACTCCCGACGAAGTTTTTCGCGATAGCGTCTCGCGTCGTTATCCCACCTTGTTCCACTTTCCCTCCACAGGAGAATTGACCTTCCAGGTAAATCATACCTGGGTCGACGGTAGAGGCACTCTTTTCTTCTGGAACATATTCTTTTCCACCCTCGCAAATCCAGATGACACTCCGATTACTTCTGAGGTAATCAAGAAGAGCTTGCCACCTACAATGGACGCCATTCTCGGCGTTCCGGAAGCTACCTCCCCCAAAGTTGAAGAATACGCCCACAAGATTCTCGAGCGTTGTACGACGGATAATGCCATCTTTACACCCGCTGATGACCTCGGCGCACCTATGAAAGGCTTTTCTCGCCGCCAGCGCAAGCTCAGTTCTGATATCAGCAACAAAGTCATTGCCGCGTGCAAGCAACGAGGAATCACAGTCACAGCCGCAATACATGTGGCCTTTGGCATAGCAATCCAGGGATACCAGCTCAAGAAGCAAGGTAATGCGGGTGATGTGTGGGCCAGTTTCGCCAACATTGATGCTCGTCGATTCTTTGGCAACGAGTATTCTCATGAACTCCGAAGAGTCGCATGTCATTGCACCGTCATACCGTTATATATACCGATTGATCCAAGCACTTTTGACAAGACAACTGTCGAGCTCTCAGACTACTACCGAAAAGCTTTGAATCACCCTCTTGCAGAGGGTGCTCTTGAGTGTCTCCCTGCGGCTATGCCTCTTTACATGCAGAAAGTTGCCGAGGGTGCAGCTTTTATTCGAACGCCGCTACTTACAACACTAGGAGTTATCGAGAATTTTATGGATCGCAAGTTTGGGCCTTGGGAAGTCGAGGATTTCTGGCTGGCTAATACCATGATTCCTCCGTCTGCGCAACTTTTCCTTTGGACGTGGAGGGGCCAGATTGTGTTTGGTGGGTCGTGGAATGAGGCAATGTATGGTGTAGATGTGATGGAGAAGTTATTGTCGAGGACTGAGGAGAATCTTCTGAAGGCGCTCGATGTGCTGTAGTGGAAGTCCGTTCTTGAAATAGTGTTGGTGATAATATGAATGCAGATTTGCAAGCGGTAATCAAGGCAACATGGAGAACTGAACGCGATCAATGCACTAAACCAGGGCGAACTGAGCCCTCTAATCTTCATGTAAAGGGGTACAGAATGATTTCTACAAGATTGGAATCGATTTGACACCCCAGCCTTCACGGCGATCCACAGACGGATTGACAAACACCCTCCATGGCAAAAAGTCTATACCTGCGAAGGATCTTCGCATGTAATTCATCACGAATCTATTATCAGGTTATAGACATGATGGCTCATAATTTCAACAAATAGCTATCAAGAATGCACCACTGGAATGACCTCCTCCTTTCCATCTTATGTGATTCGGACTAGATATCTAACCTCAGACCACATCAAGATACGACCTCCATTTTCCATAAACTTCCTGACTCTCTCCCTGAGTATCCTCGCATTCGCATTCCTCAGTTGGATAAGTGAACGCGGCTTAGACATCTGAGCATCATAAGCCTTTCCAAAGATCTGGATATCGATAAACTTGAGCTTCTGTTCCTCAGGAGATTCTGCACAATTTGATAAGATGTAGTTAATGAGAGCCTCTCTCATTCCCTCGAAATGTTCATGATAGATGCAAAACGAAATTGATTCAAGGAAAGGAGGAAAGACTCCCACCAGCGCCTGATAATCAAGGTGTGTGTTGTCCGGTGAAACTTTCCAAAATGTGTCGTATTCGATTACCAAGCTTTTCAGGTTGGTGAGCTTGCTGCCCGCTGTGAAGTGATCTTCTGCCTTTCGGGACATTACAACTGCTCCCTTCAAGGTATCTTTCCTAAGTGCTAGGGTTTCGAAAATCTCCTGGCCAGATACGGCATCGGGGTACATCGGGTTGCGTCCACGGTATGCAAAGTCTTCTAGTAGTCCGGTAGCCAAAACGAGGGAACGTAGTTCCCTTTTACTTAAAGTTACATCACCGAAGCAGAGTGCGCGTATGTTCCGAAGTGGTAGAGGATCTCGAATTGTGTGACTGTCGGGGCTCCAGATAGCTATCTGCTGAAGCTTCTCAAAGGCAGGAAGAACCCCTCCGAAGCCATTTTTGGAAAGATCAATGGGAAACCAGGATGTATCATCCTTCCTGACGCATTTCCCGACGGATATGGCCTTCAAATGACGAGGAAGAGGGCGTTCTCGAACGAGTGTCTGCTTGTTGAATTTCTCAAAGAACATCCAGTCGTTTTTCCCTTCTGCAACAAGATGCTTAAGATTCGGGACTTGGAGCAGGATAAGCGGTGCGACGAATTCTTCCCAACGTGAAGTCTCCACATCGAAAGTAATAAAGGAAGAAAACCTATCCAAAACATCATTGATCCAGCCCTCCGCAAGGGTCTTATCGAGGGCGGTTTCTATGTGGTGTAGTTCAGCGTGCTTGAGCTGTTGGGCCAGTTCTGGGTTCTCAGAGATGGTCCTACAAAACAGAACCTGAGCGGTGGGATCCTTTTCAAGGAACCCAAAGTGGTGATGCAGCACCTTTTGGGCAATAGATCCCCAGCTCTTACAGAGTAACGAAAGATCAAGAAGGGCTTGCCGAAGGATTCTTGGTTCAGTCTCGTCCGACCACGATGCACGGCTGGGCCACTTGCGATGGTCTTCCGCACAATGTTGGCAGAGGAGTTCGCAGATCTGAAAGATGATTTCCGGAAGAAGATCCTGTAAATTCATGATGGTAGCTTGCTTGCAGCTATGCGATCTTGGTCCGAGTGCCTTGAGCTATTTTTGCGGCCGTCTTGAAGCTCTTTATACCTAGACGGAAAACCAGCCAAGCGTGATAGACAGCCTGACACGTGCGAGTGATGCGATAAAATAGCCTGAATACATTGAATGATGGAGTTAGGTTCGTGACCAAGTTGTACTAGTAACGTGCTCACCAACATATAACGGTATGTTAATCGTTAATAGTAACAACGTGCCACAAGACTCCGTACACGTTCCCTGGCGATACACCCAGCCTTGAAATCCTCACAAGTAAACACGTGTGACAAACGATCGATTTAGATCAAAGTATTGCAACTATGTGATGGTGCTGCCTTCCAGAGGTATGCTTTAACTATCGTAAAGAATACAGTATTGCCACACTTTAAACATAATACTCTATGCTGCAAAAGATTGCAACAATGTAGTGAAGCATATGCGCCGCAGTTATCCCATATTCTGAATGTAGTATCCAACACCTCATTGCTGTCAAAACCACTAAATATCCACATGTTTATTTTCTGTAATTACCTTGGGTATCACATATGATTGACAGGCTATACTCATACCGAGTCGTACATAGAGTACATAGCTATCAGGAAACGCAGCACTAGATAGTCTCCTTTAAACCTCCCTTTACCTACGTGGATATTTTTCCATTCAACTTCATTGGGTCAAAAAATGGCTGGGCTCAGAGGCCTGGAAATCGGATGAGGGTTTTTCTCTTGATCTCTATGAACTAGCTGTAACTAGATCAACTAATCTCCCCGTTGCTTTGATCCTTCCCATTTAGATGCTATACCACAAGAACGGTTCCTTGGTGAGGACAAT
This sequence comes from Fusarium sarcochroum, assembly GCA_013266185.1. NCBI lineage: Eukaryota > Fungi > Ascomycota > Sordariomycetes > Hypocreales > Nectriaceae > Fusarium > Fusarium sarcochroum. The sequence continues at coordinate 18,850 of JABEXW010001049.1, read as the reverse complement.
GTTCCCATTCTCCAACCACTCTCGACATCGAACCCTGAAAGTATACTCATTCAACGCCATTAGTTCCTCTGCTGATTTTAACCCATTCATAGGTAGGATGGCTGCCAGATCCTTGAAATGAATGATCACTTGCTTGAGCTTCTGCTCCTCGGGTGACTTTCTGTAAGTTGAATTGATGTAGGCGATGACAGCCTCTCTGATTCTTTCAAGACTTCTTCCACTAGCCTCGAGACTTAATGTGTTGAGAGATGAAGGGAAGACGTTGACCAGAGCCTGATTATCCAGGTCCTGGTGATGGCGTGCAAGTTCGAAAGCGTCGCAAAACGCCTGCCAGTTGACTTTTAACTTTTCTAGGTTGACAAGCTGACTGGGTGACGTGAGTCTCTCTTGTCCGCTATCCATCTTTACGACGACTCTCTTCAGAGTGTCTTTCTTGGAAGCAAGAACTTCGAAAATCTCCTCCGACGTTATAGCACCATCTAGAGAGAGACTTGCATCTCCCATTTCATGGAATGCAAACTCCTCCAGAGAAGTCGGAATGTCCACCAGGGTTTGCAATTGTTCCTTGATTATGCGAATGTTAGTAAGGCGAAGAATACGTAAGCTTTGGAGTGACAATCCCGCGTGTATTGAAAATGGACAGAGGTTCGAAACTGTCAGCACCTCGAGCTTGTTGAATGCTGGAAATACTCCTCCCATGCCAGCCTCTGATAGCTCAACAGGCATGAAATCATCATCCAGATTAATTTGACCTCCATGGCCCAGCGATAACATCCTCAAGTTGCGAGGAAGGGCATCGCCCTGAACCACGGCGGATTTGTTGAATGCCCTGAACAGCATCCAGTCAAGCGTCCCATGCACAACAGCATGTTCGAGGTTTGGCGCTTGAAGAAGAATTAGTGACGCAATATAATCTTCCCAATTAGAGACTTTAATGCCACGAGCATCCATCTCGTAGGTGAGGAAGCTGGGATACTTGTTCAAAGCACTGGCAATCCACAGCCCACCATTCATCGGGTTAAGAAATGGCTTTACATGATGAAGTTTAGCCATCTTTAACTGTTTGCCCAGATCTGGATTCTGGGAGATTGTTCTGCAAAACTGAACCTGACAATCACAGGCAGGCTCATAGAAGCCAAAATGATGGTGAAGCACATTTTGGGCTATCGGACTCCAGCTCTTGCAGACCAGTGACAGGTCTAGCAAGGCACGTCGACGGACAATACTATGATTGTCTCCATGCCAGATCTCAAGCTCGGGGGCAATTGAATACGTCTCCGTGCAGTGTTGACAGAAGTATTCGCAGATCTGGTAGATGAGTTCTGGTTGCAGGTATTGGAAACCCATGATGTCGCCGGGGCTCTGGATATCTCGAATCTCGTTTTGGTGGATTTGGTCAAGATCGCTAAGACATATAGAAGAGAATTAGTTTACTGAAGTAGACGTCTTTCTTGGCGTGCGAGTAGAATGTCCTGGACCTTCAACACGCATGTATCTATCTTTATACCTCGCCTGTGGTTTGATACAGAGCGATTTGCAATAGGATTCACTCTGCTGATGTAAATTCATACTCTAATCACATAAAGAGAGACGAAAAGTCTGTGATTACTTGATGGTGGCATCCGTCCTTCTGTGAACATGTGGACTTACTGTAGCAGTTGATCTTTGCTGACAGCAGTACTGTCGCAGACTTCACACACTTACTGTGACTATTATGAGCGCTCAGTTCGCTCCCCTTTCTTCCTCTCGGCCACCGGGAACCCACACACATCGATCATTTGTAGCAGTAGATAGGTGATTCAGAAGAAGATACAATTACTATAGCCAATACACACGCCACAGTTACTCCATACTCCGAGCATAGAAGCAAACGCCCAGTTCCTATAAAAGCACTAATCGAACTTGTTTACAATCTAACGATCCCCTGGGTATCTCATAGCTTTTTAAGGCCTCCTGTCAAAAATATCCCGAATCTCTACAACGCCGTCCATTCTTCCAAGGACCAAAGTCTTACAATCTTCCGAAAAAGCGCCCGACATTACCAGTTCCTCCATAGCCTCCTCGTACATCACCGAGCCAGTCGCCACATCCATGATGTCGAAGCCATCCTCGGTCCTGCAGAGCATGTATCGACAATCGGGCGAGATAGCCAGCGGCCATCCTTCGCAGCGGCGCACCGCGTTGAGGTTGTAGGATGTCAAGTCATTTGCTGAGGGCACCCACATGTGCACGTTCGTTCCCCAGACTGAGACAATGCGTCGGCCGTCGGGGCTGACGGCCAAAGCCCGCGGGTTGTTCGAGCCGTCGATCTCAAGACGGCGAGTGGTCTTGCAAGTCGCAGTGTTTGTGATTCGAAGCGTTCCATCGCGTGAAATGGTGACCAAACTGTGATCGGGCAGAAAAGCAGCGTGCGTCACTGCGTCAATGTGGCTCAGAACCTTTCCCACTCGATTTCCGTTCTTGACGTCCCAAACTCCAATGCGATCTCTCGCTTCTCCGACAGCAATGACTCTGCCATCACGGCTCCAGGCAATTGGCTCACCCTTCGCTTCCTTGAGTTCACAAGCGGTCTTACCAGTCAAGTAGTCCCGCAGGAAAACAGTGCTGGAGTGGTGAAAGTCAACGCCGCCCGCGAGTTGAACAGTCCAGTCTCGGACGGTAGCCAAGCGAGAGCCATTGGGTGCGAAAACAGCGCGAGACCCGCTTGTCTTGGAGTATCCTCGCTGAGTTTTGATGTCAAAGACGTCGATCCAGGATTGGGCGGTCTGTGCTGCTGTGTAGATTGCAAAGACCGCAGAGGTAGAAGGCGAGATGCCAACTGAGTCGATCTCGGCCTTGCTACAGGAGCGACGAAAGCGGAGTGTGAGATCCATGAGTGATGATGAGTTTCCTGGACTTGAGTTTTGCGATCTTGTTGAAGATGCTGTCGGTGATACTGATGGCTGTCCCCTGTGGTGTTGTTAGTCACGGGGATCTGACGTTGGATGGGCGTCGACTTACATGATGTTGTTTGTGAATAGTCAACTGATACAAGTTTCAAGGTGGGGCTCTGTTCACCAATTGATATATTGTAAGCTGATGCAATAGTGTGGTTGATAGTATGCAAGTCTTTGTTGGTAGTTGTCTGAGGGTATCGCCAAACATCTCAAAGAAACCGGCTACCAGGTCCGTCTTAAACCACAATGCAAGCCCACCACTGTGACTCCTTTTGCAAATCACATACTCACCGACCCGCGCAGATTGTTAATCACGCCCTTAACATGTCGGCGCGGCCAAAAAGTGACTGCTGCAAAAATAGCCAAATAATCTCACTTTCACCTCAGGCTACCGTGAAAGCGGCTGAAGGTGTGCATGTCTAAGGCCCGGTAGCGTGAGTCACTTTGAGTTGCTCCGCCGGTCTCCGTTGGAGAAAACCGGACATTGCAACGGTCAACGTCGGCGAGACAGAATTGGGAATAGTGTGGAGAACATGGGGGTTGCCGTTTTGGGGGGATGTGGAGGATCAGCTCGACATTGGGTTTGTGGAAAACGAATAGAAGGTTGTGAGAAGATTGTCAGCTTTGTCATGTTTCGGCGTCTCAAAACAGTTCGTACCTATGAATAACGTTGTGTGACCTTTGCAGATGACATATCTACGAATGGTAGGTTACGTGAGAAGCTTGGTGTAAGCGGTGCAGCTCATGATCTCCATGGTGAAATGGAGACCCCCACGGGCTACTAGGCGGATATGAGTGGAGTTGAGCTTAGCTTCACGGAGTGAATAAGTCGGGGATAAACTACATGATGCTCCATCACGAAGCATATAGACTCATGAACTAATCTGCAATCATAGTCAGTTAGTACCGAGGTCGCGGTGAAGAGTCATAGTAGCTCAATTGCGATTAACCACCAATGAGATAGCCATTATACAGTAATTTGATCATGATCAATTCATCATTTCATTCAGATACAATCATATATAGACCGCATCTCTAGACATATTCGTCATTTCGACCCATCAAGGTGTCTTTGATCCCCGCCGACAAGAGCATGTTTGCTCCACCATTAACTCACTCATAAACAACCCAATGCCTCTCCCAACAAACTCCTCTTTTTATTTACACACAAACACTCCCTCAAGCACCGAATGCATCGTCATAGTTGACCATGCAAGATCGGTAGCGGACCTTGCTCGTTCGCAGAGCCTCCATGGCCTGCTGAAGACCTTCCTTGGAGATGGGGATCTCCTCGATCCATGACTTGATGCCCTTGTCGGCAGCAAGCTGAAGCATCTCGAGCATCTCGCGACGGCTACCCAAGTGGGAAGTACCGATGTAGCAGCCGTTGTTGAGGAAGTCCTGGTTGCGGACTGAGATACCCTCACCACCAGGCAGACCGACTGAGTTCCAGTGGCCGTGAATGTCGAGCAGGCTGAGGTACTCGCCGAGGGCGAAGCCTTCGAAAGAGTTGGCGGTGTTGATGATGATGTCGAAGGTCATCTTGTGGCCCTCAGTCCAGTTCTTCTCGCCAGTCGCCAGGAAACCGTCGGCGCCCATCTTGCGAGCGTCTTCCTCCTTGGCTCGCGAACGAGAGATGGCCCAGACTTCAGCACCGAGGGCCTTAGCGAACATGACACCATAGTGGCCGAGACCACCGATACCAACAATCCCGACCTTCTTGCCTGGGCCGGCGCCGAGACGCTTCAGTGGGCTGTATACGGTGATACCGGCGCAAAGCATGGGAGCAGCCTGGGCGCTGGGCAGGGCATCAGGAATGGGGTAGACCCTATTTGAGCTATGTCAGTCGATGTACTCGAGGTATCTGGAGCTACAAGTGTACTCACCAGTACTCATTCACACGAGTGTGGGAAGAGTAACCGCCTTGGGTGGTGTATCCAGTGTCGAGGTATGGAGCACCATAGGCGTCAATCTGATCCTTGCAGTAGGTCTCGTTGTCGTTCTTGCACTGACGGCATTCCAAGCACGAATAGACCTGAGCACCAGCACCAACACGTTGACCGACCTTTGCCAGAGAGACCTTGTCACCAACACGAAGGACCTTGCCGACAACCTCGTGACCAACAGCAAGAGGGTAAGGGCAGTCACCCCAATCTCCGCTAATGGTGTGACGGTCACTGGCGCAGACACCACAGCACTCAACCTTGATGTCGATATCGTAGTCACCAAAAGGCCGAGGCTCGAACGAGTTCTTCTCGAAGTCGGTCCAATGCTCGGCGCTGGGGGACTGGAAACCCTGGAACTTATCGGGGACAGACATGATGATGAGATGTGAAACAAAAAATGGCAATTGGGGTATTTGGAGGACAAGAAAGAGGAAGAAACAATTCAATTGCGACGTTCCCGGGGTCTATGAAACTTTTATAAACCTCTTGGTCCTCCTCACGCAACCAGCAAAAACCCCCACTCGGACGATGTTCACCCCTCATCGCCTTGACTGCCATTTACGTGTGTCAGTGAGGGGCAGATTGTTGACCCCTCCATCATGAACCGATCATTTGATTCGACTTTGGGGGAAACATTGAAAGCGTGTCGGGGTTTGGGGGTTTCGGGGCGACATGCCGAATTGCAGCGAGTGCCAACCGCTCTGCGATAGGATGAATTGATCTGGCGAAGGATTTGGATCCATCATGAGTTCCCACATGAGCTTTCGGATTATCGTGGGAAGATTGTTCCGGCGGAGGCCGAATCCTCCACCAAGAATCGTGGGGGGATGATATGAGGTATGAGGAGAGGTGCAAGTGAAGGAATGATTGAAAATGGGCTGTGGAAATACAATTTATTGCTCCGTTCGTCCTGAATGGGGGTATTCCTTGTTGCGAGCATCATGTCTATCTTGTAAAGGCGTAGCCAACGTGATCCAATTCATTATTACCAAACCATCACCTCGACTCGGATATCCAAAACCGAGCTTCGCTCCATCGAATACCGAGTCTCGCTCTCAAATACCCGACGACAGCCTCACTGCTTCCAATCCTTCTTCTTCAAAGCCCGAGACTCGCCCAGTCCAAATCCCATTAGGAAACACACCCTCATGCTCATTCCGACGTATACCCACGGCACGTTTCCCAAATCGCTCACGTTCCACGATGCGACATCCCAGTAGATGCCCGTTCCAAGCTCGCTCATCGAGTACAAGTGTCCGATATCCGCGATCAGCAGCACAAGAAGCACAGTCCGCCAGACGCGCAGATCCGCCGTAGACCGCAAGACGAGAGCCTCGTTGATCGCGAAAAAGAAGTACATGTTGGCGAGCTGCGACATGGCGACCGATGTAGCCCGCGGCACTGAAGTTGGGGCTGAGGCCGCATTGAGAAGGGTCAGGTAGGTCTCTTGGCGGAAGTGTGTGTAGAATGCGCCCACGAGAGCTGAGATGGGCTCGAGGACGAGGAAGAAGATGCGGTAGATGGGGTGGATGCGGAAAGCCACTTGGGCTGGTCTCTGTGGAGTAGTCATGATGAGGTCTCGGTGAGTGGCAGGATCAATTGATCGTGAAAAGGTGAGTTTTTTTTTACGACGCCGATGAGATCTCGCAACGTGGTGTCTTGCTTTGCTTCAAACTCACAAAAACTTCACTATGGACCCTTGACGCGGGAAAAACTTGATCCACAATGTCTTCCCCACGGAGCCCTGGAACTCTCGATACTTTTTGACTGTGAACTTAGATGTTAGTGAAGGGCACAACAATCGGATCAATACCGCAAAAAGTAATGGTAGGGCGAATTCAATCGTAGAAACCCTCATGCTCAGTCAACAGGTTACTAGAGATATTTGCCAGCGGCTGTTGTCACCAGAGCTTTAATAGCAGGCATCTTGACCCTTCACCGTAGCGGGCTTTTGTACATCACTCCGGGCATCCAATGTATCGCCTTAACCTTAAATTACCCAAAATCTAACAAGTCTTTGAGACCTCTAAACTGGATTCGATCGAAAGATGAGAAGAACTATCTCCGGCAACCTCACCTCGTACGGATAGAAAATCCAGCATTAACGTACCTACCCGATAGTGACCGGTCAGCCGGTATCGGTCTGGCCGACTTTCTCGGGTTCAATGCCAAACGCAGTTTCCATGCTTGTCGATCCCCTCCTCCAGCCTATCAAACGTTTTATCCCTCTTCGGTTTTGAGACTCCCGAGATCTGCGTAGATCCTGTCAGACAGAGTGCATTATCTTCTGCTGGCTAGCGGCGCAGCCAGCCAGCAAAAAAGTTTCATAATCTTGAATTTATGTGCCAGACACAGTTGATCACAGACCGGGTTACAGGGTCCCGAATGAAAGAAAAAAATCCGACCCCTGTAGATGAGATCAGCCAGCGAGCCGAGCACAGTAAAATCCGGGGTTTAGTTTGGGGGGAAGAGCTTGCTTGATTGGGGTGCTACAGGTGTTAATAAAGAACCCCCCGGCCTCAGTTTGAAGTTATGTGCATATGTTGCACTGAGGATGGATTCTCAAAGCAACGCTGTTGTTGTGGTGAAGCTGAGTTACACAGCTCTCATTGGACCCTGGTAGATGTTTTTGTCAACAAGGATCAACGCTGTAAACAGCACCTCTGGTGAACTCCATTATTACAACATAATCACGATTACGGTGTGGTCAACGAGTCAACATCTGTCAGTTTTTTTTCTTTGCTGAGGACCCTTGAGTTCGGAAATACGGATACGGTGATAAATCCATCGCCACTTTTGTAGCTGCAGAGTCCTTCTCCCGGGGGTTTGGAAGATGGATGGGAGGGGCGGCTAGCGACAGGACTAATACTTGAGAAACCTCACCGCTACAGATAGATCAATAAAGAAGAGAAGTCCAGTGTAGTTTGTGAATTGATGTTTCTCGGCACGTCTCCTCAAGTGAAACGCGGGTCAAAGTATATATTTGCGGCTTGAGTGAGTTGAGTAAATACTCCGGTACGAAAAGTGAGGCTACTCTATGTCCGTACCTTCAAGTACACAACGGTATCGCGGCCTCCGAGAAAACTGGAACCTAATAGTCCACCTCCGCTCAATAAATCAAGAATTGATCTTTTCCCGCATTCCAGGGCTTCTACTGGGGCAACGCTAGCATTCAAGGCGAGCAAGTGGATGGGCCGTCTCGTGCTGAAGATGGCGTTAAGCATGACCTGCGACAGCCGCCTTACATCACTGCCAAGAGTCTACCGGTAACATGGCTCAGGGCGAAGCGACACTAAAATCTGTTAAGGAATTACTTGTCTCGAATCCCTTTTTCCTTAGACGACACCCTCTTCATCTTTGTATTCCCCTGATCATCCCGTTCGTCTGACTCGTTGCGCTTTGTCTGTTGAAAAATCTAATCACTACGGACCCTGGGCCCAGATCCCTTCCAGTTCGCCCTTGTCTGCCGTTGATTTAAAAATCCTAACCCCCTGTCATCCGTTGGCTGAGCCAGGATTGCTAATCGTTACAACGCTTTTTTCTCAAGAAGCCTGCATCTCCCTCCCTCACACCCATTCCCATTCCTTTCCTCCTTTCTTTCTGTTGCTTGGTTGGGATTAACACAGCGTGTTAAAGGGTTATATAGGATCAAACCTTTTGAGTCCGTTGACGATCTTCATTAACTTTGGCCGTTGTTGCACCGTTGCCGCCCAACCGACCAACGACAGCCGGGCCCGAAAACAGGCCGCGAAGCTTAAAGGGAACACGCACCCTCGACCACGAGACAGGACAGGGCAGTAAACAAAGTCGCACTCAGGACTCGCCTCTACAGAACAACGAGCATCATTCATTTAGCTCGTGGCATTTTATCGACTCAACTTGACTGTTCCGAGTTGGTACTCGACATTCTTTGCATCCATCGCTGTCACACATCCGCCATCTCGACGTTGAAGACGCAACGGCTTGCTTTAAACACGAACATTCCATCAACAAAAACTAATTCGACTATCGAATTCAACCCCCAGACTCGACCATGACCAAGCGCATTTTCCCCGTCAACGACTGGGCTCCTGCTCAAGAAGCCATGATGAAGTCTCCCGCCGAGTCCTCTGCTACTGGCGCATCCTCAGCCGATTCTCAGACTGCGACCTTTCGTCCCGAAGCCGGCGCGATGCACACAATCCACCCTCAGCGAAATCGCAGCATGAGCCTTTCTCTTTCTTGGCGACGACCCAAGTCCTTTGCCTTTGGACACGATCAATCTCACACGCAGCACCCAAGTCGCAATTTTAACGAGAATGCCGTTGACGATGCCGAAGACGACCTGCACGATCTGAGCCACGGCCACCACGAATCCCAACACCAACACCACCAATTCCACACCCCTGGTGCCAAGCAGATCAAGGGTATCTTTCGTCGCGCCTCGCTCTCCATCAACCGCATCGTCCACCGCCGACCTTCTGCCGCTGCTGAAGACGCACTCCCCGAGCATATTGGGGCCGGCAGACCTACCACCTCCTACGGCAACGCGCATTCGACCTGGAACCGCCTTCGACAGGCTACCGTCCGACGTTCACGATCTATCTATGGATTCGACTTGAACCACGAACGCGGCAACTACAATTATCAGAATGAGCAGGCTTCGCACCTGCCGATTCCCGGCTTCCGTGGCGAGCCGCCTGTCATTCCCAGCAACTCGGGAGCTGCTGCCAAGGCGTCGGCTGCTATGCAGAACGAGTACCTTGCTCGTCAAGGCCTTTACAACCTTTGGTTAAATCCTAGCACCAACGACGAGAGCAACGACCGCGAGAGTGGCATTGGAATTACAGTGACGCTTCCTGGTGCCGAGGGCGAAACCGAGACCGAGATGGAGCAGGGCGCAATTATCAGCACGATTGACTTTATCTCCAGGCTTCCCACGGAGCTTGCTATCCACATTCTCGCTAGCCTCGACGCTGTTGCCCTCGCCAAGTCCAGTAATGTTTGCAAGAACTGGAATAAGATCATCAGCAACCAGCACATCTGGCGCGAGTCCTGCCTCCGCGAGACGACCGCCACTTATGCCACTAGTGAGCCTGTTGCTCCTGGATCCGGCCTCGGTGTTCCTGCTGTCTCACCGAGCAACGACTGGAAGCAAATTTACCGTGTCAAGCAAGAGTTGAGCCAGCGGTGGAAGACTGGCAAAGCCAGACCTGTCTACCTGAACGGGCACAAGGATAGTATCTACTGCCTTCAGTTTGACGAGTAAGTTTACATCGATAATTCCGTAATTCATCCACTAATTTGAACAGGCACAAAATCATCACTGGTTCCCGCGACAAGACGATCCGTATTTGGGACATGCACACCCTCGAATGTAGTCTCGCCATCGGACCTCCCGAGGTCATCAGCGAACCCGACATGCTCTTAGACGAAGAGGGCAATCCCACTCATTTCGCTTCAGGCTCTTCTGAGAACGAGAGATCAAACCCCTCCATGCCCCGACTTGTCTCATTCCCGACTCATCACAAGGCGTCCATTCTGTGCCTGCAGTATGACGACGAGATTCTCGTGACTGGATCCTCCGACTCTACCTGCATCGTCTATGACGTGCGCGCTGGATACCGACCTATTCGCCGACTTGCACACCACACTGCTGCTGTACTTGACCTTGCATTTGACGACAAGCATATCGTCACATGCAGCAAGGATTTCAGCATTTGTGTCTGGGACCGCCAGACTGGCAACCTAGTGAAGCAGCTTCGCGGACACAGCGGACCTGTTAATGCGGTGCAGATGCGGGGCAACACCATCGTGTCTTGCTCGGGAGATTTCCGTGTCAAGTTGTGGAACATCGAGACAGGCAAGAACATTCGCGAGTTTACCGGCCACACCAAGGGCCTTGCCTGCTCGCAGTTCTCCGAGGATGGCCGATACATTGCATCTGCTGGTAACGACAAGGTTATTCGCATTTGGGATGCCAACACTGGTGAGTGTCTGCGCGAGATGCGTGCTCACGAGAACCTTGTTCGCAGCCTCCACATAGACAGTGTGAGCGGACGACTAGTCAGTGGCAGCTACGACACCGATATCAAGGTGTGGGATATGGAGACTGGCCATCAGCTGCTTGACTTTCCCAAGTGGCACGCAAGCTGGGTGCTCAGCGCCAAGAGCGATTACCGTCGCATTGTCAGCACTGGACAAGATCCCAAGATTCTGATCATGGATTTTGGTGCTGATGTAGACGGCATCGAGAGTATTGAGAGCGCCAGAACTGCCGAGGTGGACGGAGGGTTCATCTAAGCCCTGAGCCAACGACGGAGATAATAAGGGTACGGATAATAATGGGCCAGACCAACTCACGACTGAGGTGGTAGCTGGCTGTTACGACTTATGACATGGAAGGGCTTGATTAGACTGTTTTCAAGATATCTGGACAGCATTAGTGGCATGTTGGAAATATGGTACATACGTGCAACCTCGCGGAGCACATTTGAGATTGGGCAACGAGTCGCCCACCAAGGGTTTCTTCGCCAATAGCGTTGACGAGCGATTTGGATCACATAGACGAGTCTGGAGTATAACTGATTTAATAATGATTTTACTATTTTCTTACAATGTTTCCCATCAGCTGTTTCCACTCTGTGCGTCGTTTCACCACAGTAGATTTGTTCAAGTGGTTGCAGGATCATGGTTCGAGCAGTGAAACAAGGGAGATGACAGGGTAAACGGGAATGCGCATCAATATCGAATTGCGGGATGGGATGAGGGATGCGGGAGTGAAACACGAAGCGTGTGATAAACGGATGTAGATCATGTGAAGAGGAGATGCTGGGGAAGATGGTGCAGTTTTGCATAAATGACCACCCTGAATTTTGCACCTGATCTGGAAGTCTTCAATATCGGTGATTAATGCAGTGCTTTATAGGCAGGTTACATCCTGTTGTACCACATGCAAGAAAGCGTTGACGTCGGGATGCTACCTTATCTTTGAACTCATCAAGATCAAAAGGATATGTAGTATCGGCGCGGTCTAAGAAAATATTGAGACACAGAAGGATAATCCTGAGATCATCAACCTTTAAGATTGAAGAGGGAGAAATAAATATCCATATATTAGGATGAGCTAGTATCTTAACAAGTCTTTATATTAAAGTAGATTATATATAATAAAAATTCTATCGTATCTAAAATAGAATACCCATCTCAAAATTTTGCTGTACCACTTGATCGGGCGTCAAGTGCATGATTTTCAACTGGGCCGCTGGCAGGGTTGGATCTAAGAGTGGAATGTGTCCGTGGTGCGGCGGGATGTGGAGAGGTGTGTTTTGAAACAGGGGACCCTGAGGAGGATCGTTGGCTGTGATGGCTTCTGTTTCCACCGTCGAGTCTAGATAAAAATCAAGACAACAGCAGACCAGTGAAAGAGAATGGCCAAGACTGGATAGGAACGACTTCAAAAACCTGCTTTCAATGCTGTAGTCTCTGATATCCACAGGTTGGAATGGCTTCAATAACCGCCGCGACGGAGCTCAACTACGTACTAAATTTCCCCACAGACGACCTTTCTTACTCTTTAATTAGATCATATATATTCGGAGGCACCTCGGCGCAGAGGAATCAATAGTCAATCCTGCAGGTCCTGTTTCCTAAGCGCTTATCAGATGGTAGTCGCGCGCGTGTTTTAGAAGCTCCATGACGTCCCTGACTGAGACATTGGTTGGTGGCGCAGTGTTAATTAACGGACGAGGCGTAATGCTTTGGCGGGAGGAATGCAGTTTCGCTTTAATGAGTCTGGAGAACATATGTGATGATGGATAGTTTTGGTGGTTTGGTTGGAATGATGGATGCATAGACTGGGGAAATTGGGTGTAAGCTGATATTGTGTTAGACTGAAGCTTAACGTTAATAGCCCAAGCTTGGGTTTCTGTATTGGATGCCACATGGCTCCTCCCGCTGCAAGGCACCCGACCCTTCTTCCTCAACTTCGACTTCGACCTCGATGATTCAAGGTCTTGTGGACGAGACTCATGATCGCTCCATGGATGTGCATGATTTCCCTGGTAAAAAGTTCTTGCCGCTGGCTGTTAAAGATTATCCCGGCCCCTCTGTTCCGTGAGGCCCGTCGTGAGCCACCCGCTGGCTTGTCCGGGGTCCTCCACTGAAACATAGCGCTAGACTGATCTCGGTTGCTTAGGTACGTACTTACCTCTTTGGGCCTGTCGGCAAGTGGCATGAACTCTCTCCTTTTCCTTCTTTCACGATGTCTTTTTTCTACCAGCATCACCATCATATTCAGTCTTTGCTATAACAGATACATGAATACCGTTTCATAATCATCCTTTATTCCTTGGTTCAACCCTTAAAACACAAATCTTCTGCCGCTCTCGCTTGGGCCACTCCCATCCTCTAGTCGGCCGCGTTTGAAACAGTCCGTGATGCCCGCATAGCCAATGACGATCCCCTCAAGTCGCCCTCGCTAGTCCCCCTGTTCTGCTCATACATACACCATGGACGGTTCCACTCCAATGGCTGGTTCGCGGAGGCAGAGACGACGGATGGCATCCGTTGAAAGTTACTACGATGAGATCCCTGTCCATGTCAGGGACGTTGACAATGGCAAGGTGAGTGAGTCGAGAAAGAAGTCATTAGTTCAGGTCACATATAAGACCCAAGTCTCAAAAACGCGACTATCTGCCCTGTCTGTTTCTCTTCATTTCCCGTTCCATCCTCAACCTCCTCCCACCACCATCACGACAGTCTTTATCGTGTGAACACGCGCTCGCGTGTCTTTCCCTCTCTGTCTCTCATTTTCTGCTTGTCTGGCACAGCGTCACCACCCTCTCTCTTTTTTTGTGTGCAGCTTCTTTCTTTAAAGGCTTGCGCCACTTCTCGTCTTTCCCTCAATCTTTTCTTTTTTTGCCCATCGACTGGTTCAAATTCTGGTCCTCCGCTTTGACCTGTTTCCTGGTAAGTTGTGACAAGCCTCTATATGCATCCGGAACAAGGGACGAGCCCTTTCATCCGCAGTGCCGCTTTGAGCAAGTGCCGACAGTACCTGGCGACCTGAAAATTAAAATTACAGACCTAGCGAGTCCTAGTGGCCTCGGCATTGAAGAATAGGCTCTGGCCCACCTCATGCGGAGGTATCGGTCAAAAATTATTCATCACCTCACTTACACTGTTGACGGCCGTCTGGCAGCTGGCAGCTCTGCTTTCACTCACAGCAACCTTTACTTTCATTCACATCCACCCGTTGCTATTGTTCTTTGTTTACTTTTCCTTGATTCACTCATTGATCTCGTCAACCTCTTTTCTTTATTGTGCGGACCATTGTTCACATCACACATGGACATTGATCCTCACAATACACTTCCCTCTGAACTGTTGACGGCTTCACTCAAAGCTTGATACAAACTTCTCCCCCACCCTACACTTCACCAAACCTTCTCTTCTGCTTCTTCACTGCTCACACAGCGAATTCTTTTCAAGAGATCTGCAAAAACACAAAGCTAACTCGACCTTCTCTTTCACAGCCTTTTGCTGAAACATCAACACCACTCTCCTTAGAACGACACAACACTTCAACTCCCCGCAAAGCACGATTTAGCTGGATCTTCATCGTCACCATGGGGCTTTCGACTATCGTCACCGCCTCCCTCTTGGCCATGCGCCTCTTCTCTCTCCCGGCTGCGGCTGCTCCTCAATCCATTGAGGTCGAAGTCGCTGCCCCGGTTGCAGACCCTGCTCCGTACGCTGCTCCGGAGACTCCTGACGCCACCGCTGCTGCTGCTGGCTCCTGGTGGCTCGCTTCTATTGAGCGTCAGGGTGCCGTTGCCTATGGTGGCTCTGAAGCCTACAAGGTCTTTCGCAACGTCAAGGACTACGGTGCCAAGGGTGATGGTAGCTCTGATGACACTGAGGCCATCAACGCCGCTTTCTCTGATGGCAACCGTTGTGGCAAGGGTTGTGACTCTACCACTGTCACTCCCGCTCTCGTCTACTTCCCTCCCGGTACCTACGTTGTCTCTAAGCCTATCCTCCCCTACTACTACACCCACATGATCGGCGATGCCAACGAGCTTCCCGTTCTCAAGGCTGCCGCCAACTTCGAAGGCATGGCTGTCGTCGACGTTGATCCTTACAATGATGATGGCTCCAACTGGCACACCAACCAGAACAACTTCTTCCGCCAGGTCCGCAACTTCAAGATCGACCTCACTGGCATGCCCAAGAGCTCCGGTACTGGCATCCACTGGCAGGTTGCCCAGGCCACCTCGCTCCAGAACATCGTCTTCCAGATGATTGAGGACCCCAGTGAGGACAACAAGCAGCAGGGTATCTTCATCGATAACGGCTCTGGTGGCTTCATGACCGATCTCACTTTCATCGGTGGCAAGTACGGCGGTTTCCTTGGTGGCCAGCAGTTCACTGCTCGCAACATGACTTTCCGCAACTGCAACACTGCCGTCTACATGAACTGGAACTGGCTCTGGACTCTCAACGGTCTTGACATCTCTGGTTCTCAAGTCGGTGTCGACATGACTGCCGGTGAGAACATCCAGAACGTCGGCTCCATCCTCTTGACCGACACCAAGATCGCCAACACCGCAGTCGGTGTTCTGACCAACTACGACACTGCCCAGCCCGATACCAACGGCACTCTGATCCTTGACAATGTCGACATGTCCTCCGGCGTCCCCGTTGCTGTCAAGAACGGTGGAACCAGTGCTACCATTCTGGCCGGCAACGCCAAGATCGACTCCTGGGTCCAAGGCCGCGCTTACACTGGCGGCAACGGCAAGGCTATTCAGAGCGCCCAGACACCCGTCCAGAAGCCCAAGGCTCTCCTCGACAGCAACGGCAACGTCGTCACCAAGAGCAAGCCTCAGTACAACAACGTCCCCGCCTCCAACTTTGTCTCTGTCAAGTCCAAGGGTGCCAAGGGTGACGGAAAGACCGACGACACTGCTGCGATCCAGTCTGTCTTTGACGGCATCCAGGAGGGCCAGATTGTTTACTTCGACCACGGCGCCTACGTCATCACCGACACTGTCAAGGTCCCCAAGAACATCAAGATTGTCGGCGAGATCTGGCCTCTCATCATGGCTGGTGGCGACAAGAACTTCAAGGACCAAGCCAACCCCAAGCCTGTCTGGCAAGTTGGTCAGTCTGGTGATGTCGGCAATGTTGAGATCCAGGATCTCATGTTTGAGACCATCGGTCCCCAGCCTGGTGCCATCCTCATGGAGTTCAACGTCGCTGGCGAGACTGCTGGCTCTGCTGGTCTCTTTGATGTGCACTTCCGCGTCGGTGGCTCTGCCGGTACTGAGCTCCAGTCCAACACTTGTAAGAAGAACCCCAAGGTTCAGGCCGGCCCCAAGGATGAGTGTATTGCCGCTTTCATGCTCTTCCACATCACCAAGGAAGCCAGTGTCTACCTCGAGAACACCTGGTTCTGGATCGCCGACCACGAGCTCGACCTTGCCGATCACTCTCAGATCAACCTCTACAACGGCCGTGGAGTCCTCATCGAGAGCACAAAGGGCTCCTGGCTGTGGGGTACCGCCTCTGAGCACAACGTCCTCTACAACTACCACCTCCAGGACGCTGCCAACGTGTACATGTCGCTGATCCAGACCGAGACCGCCTACATGCAGGGTAACCCTGACGCGACCGTTCCCTTCACTGTCAACGCCAAGTACCACGACCCTGACTTCAAGGCCGATTGCACCGGCGACTCAAAGAAGTGTGCTCGCACCTGGGGCCTCCGCGCCGTCAACTCCAAGGACGTTTTCATCTACGGTGGAGGCCTTTACAGCTTCTTCGACAACTACGATCAAGAGTGTGTTGGCAACAACAACTGCCAGGACAACATGATCAGCATCGAGAGCTCCAAGGTGCACCTGTACGGTATCAGCACCAAGGCCAGTATCAACATGGTCACCGTTGACGGCAAGTCTGCCATCCTTGACAAGGACAACCGCAACAATTTTTGCGCTGCGGTCGCTCTCTTCTCCACGTAGCCTCGTGCGCGATAAACATGCATGCGAGATACCCGAGCAATCTCTGCTCTTTGCTTTTCACCTCGTGTCGCGAACACGCCTTTGAGTTTGTTTATATTTCTCTGTTTTTAGGTTATGTTCCAGGATGGAACTGGAGTTAAGGATATCTCAGCGATAAATCGCTCGGTTTGGGACCTACACATCCTATGCTAAGAAATCAGGGTAGCTGATGGATGAATCAAAGAACTACCATTAAACACGTTTGGTCGCTGTGAATGTCTGATGGTGATGTGATGACCGTGGTGCTGTGATGAGAAATGACGATGAGTAAGTAGGTGGGTACCTAAGGCTGAGAGTGTGTAACGCAGCGACCATGCACGTGAAGCACAGTAGGCAAGGGAAAGCAAGTGATGATATGCGTATGTGGAATATCAAAACATATGAAGTGTAAGGATTGCTATTTGATCAACGGCGGTAGAAGGCGAAAAAAAGACAAAAAACAGAGGTGATGGAGGATCGAACCATGGACTCAGCAAAAGCGAAGAAGTCCCCTCCGCAAGGGAGGGGAGGGAAGGGCTGTCACCAGCCCGACCAAAATCAGTGTCATAGTTTCGCTACTTCGCTGAGAGTTGTGTTAACAAGTTGGCTTATAACCGATGCGTCGGAGCTTACTCGAAGGAGTGAAAGGAATGGTCCGTGTGGTGGTGTTGCCTGGTGGAGGCTAGACATGGGTGGCTTACTCTGGGTCTTGCGTCTGGATGATCAGTACAGACGACGGCTAAAAGGGCATGAAAATAAAGAGAATGAAATAAATACGATTGCCATGAGTCTGGGTCTTCATCTAAAAGTTGTGATGGGTTCAAAAAAAGGTGGCAAAAACATACATAGTTGTCAGAAGATAGAGTCTCCAACAATACAAGACGTTCGAACGAAGAGCAAAAGCGAAGGCTCTCCCGAGAGAGAGCTAGAGATTCGTGTCTTGAACGGTAAATAAATACCGCTCAGGCATGTGTACAAATGTACTAGGTGTTTAGCCACTTCGCTGGGAGATGAGTTGGTTGGTTTGGTATATGAGGGTATGGCTGACTGACTTGTGCTTAGCAGGGAGTGGCTTGGTTATTCTGCCTGGGAGCTTTGGCGTCTGACTACAGGCATCACGACGTTGATCAGAATGCTAGTAGCATAGAATCTGGAGCCATAATGTGTACCAAAATTGAAATTGAAGTTCTATTGGATCACCAGTAGACGGAATTTATAATAAAAAAGAAGAGGCAGAGCTATCACAGCATTTGCCATGTGCTTTCGAACGCGGGTCACTTCTACACTATAACGTCAAAAAGCGAAGAGACACTCGTCAGACGAGAGTTGTTACCAACTAGTAAGTTTCATAGTATTGCAGCTACTTCGCTGAAAGACAATCAATTAGTTTTGGTATAAGAGCGACTCTTCTTTGTTCTTAGTGAGTCTGGGCTTGGAAGAGCAAGGGTTGGAAGTCGAGGTGTGGATGTGGGGAAAAGGCTTGAGTCATCACGCCGAAAGAGATCATCAGGCATGATATCGATTCCGGACATCGATGCCTCAGGTACAACAGTCTTGGACGATGGAGGATTAAGGCGAATTTGGTCACTAAAAGAGGAGAATGAAGAATTGTAAATGGACACAGATGGCTGGATACTGCTCTACCCGTTAGTTCACGCTTGACGCTGCAAACGGGAGCTACCCTGAAGGAAAACGTGTTTCCGTTTGTAGTCGTATCAGAGCAACATGAAAGCTTTAGACAGACATGAAATCATTCTTAACGACAGAAAGGCCAAAGATTAGATATAAGTAGTGAGAATTTAAAGACAATATCGTGCAATAGTAAGTTTGTGACAGCGTGAACAAATTGGCAGAAGCTGCTTGGGCTATGGGAGGTAGCATCATGCCAGCACACCATTAGCAAACAAGAATATTCATTGTTAATACAAACGATGAGTAATAATAA
>JABEXW010001048.1:0-40861 GCA_013266185.1 Fusarium sarcochroum | reverse complement strand
GGAGTAAGTATATAGTATAAAACTAAACTAAATAGCTTTCTAACTGCTTTCTGACCGTACTAGACTAGATAGACACCAGGATTCTATAGATGTCCCTCAAACCCTGACCCATATTTTTGATCCTGTTCTCCTTCTTTTGATCTCCCTAGCAGCAATGATAAATACCACGCTCAAAGCCAAGCTAGTCCCAGCAAAGACTTGACCGGCTATATAACGCCCGCCGAGAGCCGAAATGAGAGCTCCTTCAATAGAGGGGCCAGTTAGGAACCCAAAACTAACAACCGTAAAAACCATTCCTATCCGACTACCCTGCTTACTCGGATCGGCGGTCAAGGAGGCCAGTCCTGCAGGGAATAGTGATGGTATACTACCAACGGCGATACCACACACTACAGTCCATGCATAAAGGCCACCTTGTGACGAAACGCCAGCCCAACAAAATATCAAAAGGCTACTGATTGCGATAAAAGTGATATACATGTTGAGTGCACCGAATTTGTCGGCAAGGTGACTTGGTACTAGACGACCGAAGGTACCGACGCCGTTGAGGACCATGAGGAGGTCAAGTGATGTGGCGTATGACATGCCTTGAATGTCTCGTGCGTACGTAGCTAGGAAGAAGAAGGCAAAATAAGTGCCCCAAAAGCACTGTGGTAAGCGCCTAGTTAGTGTATTTGTCGCTGCAAAGTGAGAGAGCATAAAGTTACATACCATGAAGGAGCCGACTGCATAAAAGACGTATTCGAGCTCTTTGAAGGCGATCCATTCAATCACAGGTCCAGTCCTCCGCGGTGGTAACCTCGACTTCATGAAAACCAGAGAAACCGCCATTGTAACAGCTTGCATGAAGCCAATAGTTCGCATCGTCCATCCAAATCCAATGCTAGGAAGCAACTGACGCACCATAGCTGGAAATACCATACCACCGGTACAGCTGCCAGCTGCAGTGATGCCGATAGCAAGAGACCTTCGCTTCTGGAAATATGTCGACACGAGGGCAATGGTGGGACAGAAAAGACATCCGTTCCCAAGGCCGACACATACTCCTTGAGCGAGGAGGAACTGCCAATATTGCGTACAAATGGACGCTAGCATTGTGCCCAGAACGAGGAGGATGGACCCTGCTATGGCGACGGGTCGAAAGTAACCCGCATCGGTGAGACGACCGGTAAAAGCACCGATGAAGAAGAGGAAGAAGATTTCCAGTGAGCCTATCCAGGCGATGTCTGATGGAGAGCGGTTGAGGGCTTGGACGTAGTGGCTCTGAAAGGCGCCGAAGGAGTTGATCACGCCCCTGAACATGTCAGTAAAGATATCAAGCAGCGGGGTTGGAAGGTATACCATGTGTTCAATATTGCTAGATGTGATCCAAACACTAACAAGATCTAGCGTCAGTATGTTTTCATAAGGTCATATGAGACTATGACACTTACCACACAGCCACGCCCAGAGTTCTCCATCTGGAGGTGAAAGCGATGCGTCATTTGAAGTTGACACTATGTGATTTGGTTCTCGTAGCTCCTCCTGTTGGACTTCAATCGCCGTGCTGAGCTCGTTATCGGCGTGACTGGATTCCGAAAGCTGTTGGCTTGCCAGTCCAGATTCCATTATCTTCTCATTGCTATCCTGTTCATTGCTTTTGCATTCGTCTTGTAGGATCGGTTGTTGGTGGGAAAGCACATCTGAGTTAACCATGATGTATTCAGGCTCAAAATATTAAAAAGGCGATAATACAGAGTACGTTTTGGTAGTGACAATACACAAGAGAATAATGGCCCTCGGCCAAGACAGGTTCTCCAAGCATTTATATACAATCTGAGGGTTTCAATTTCGCCTCAGCAGTCGTCACATAGACAATGCATCAAATAGATTACCAGTGGTAAGATCTAGTTTATCTCGGAATTCCGTTGTAAATCCTCTACTTTAAGAATTCGGTGGCTTGCAAATCTATTAATCCACCAGTAGTAAAGCGGATAGAATACTAAGAGAGGAACAGTTGCTGTCAAGCTGGCGATTTTGATTGGTTAGCTGCTGATTTACCACAAATTGAGTATGATGAATTAGGGCGTCGTTGACAATTTGACAGCTTACGCAGTAAATGCAGTCATGTCGGTGACTCTACGCCGGACATAACTACCACTGCAGCTTATAAATCATGTTTAGGCTAATGTCGAGAGGCTGAACTGCAACTCGTCGTAAAGGGTACTGGTTTTGTTGAAGCCCCGTTTAGTTTTGCGCGTTCATTTCGTCTAGTCTCTGCGAAAAGCTCAGTCAGATCTCGGTGACGTAAAGTGTCAGAGTGCAATAAAGCAAGGAACTACTTGATGAACCTTGGTTTGGAGCCTGATGGGAAAGGTATTGCGCCGGGAAAGGCAACTGTGCTGACAGCTCGAGCTATGCTGTAGAGCACTTGTCAAGGACCAGTCGGAATTTAAATAATAAGGAAGAGCGCGAATGAGAGTCGGCTTTCTAAGTCGGGACAGAGGTTGGGCAAACAACACCTCAGATAGATGGCACCAAAATCGACATACTGCAGGCATTTCGGATCTCACCGCCGTTAACCACCACGTACTCAAAGTCATTATTTGCTATCGATCATACATTGCTTTGTTCAGTACTGTTGTTGCCTAAGCCCGGCCCAGTTGCTTCATCCAAATGAGGCAAATCCACAAGGACCCGGTCCGTTCCTTGCATCCAGCAAGTGTGCCAAAACTCCTCAGTCTCAAATCAGATCCGTTATACGTACAACTCCAATCACAATCAAGAGCCCGTCCGTTCAGCTCAAATCAGCTCATCGTAGCCCATCGAGACTCGTTCCTCTGATGGCACAGGTCCTAGGCGAGACTCTTACGCGGTGTCTTCAACTTCAGTCGCACATGAGCAAGAGCGGCGTCGCCCCCCACGCGCTTCAATTTCTGCGTTTGCTCTGAACTCTGCGGGAGTGTAATCCAAGACGTCGAGATCGATATCATGACGTCGGCAACCGTCTTTCAGTATCTGCACTTCCTCAGCTGTCCAGACATCGTGGAAAGTGGCGCCGGCTATAGACAGACTCCGGATGTCTGTTCGCGACACTTCTATCTCGCCGTACAAGAACTCGTGTATGAGAGATCGTATAGATTTCTTGCTCCAATCGTAGTCCAATTGTTGGCACAGGTCATCCGTCAGACAGAGTGAGATGAGGCATGAAGGGATCTTGGACCTAAGCGTTCTTCTGGAGGTTGACGAGTATCCCATAAGCAAGGTTAGAGGTATGATCAACTGTCGGAGCACACAAAAGTATCGTAGCTCATTGAGTTCACCTTGCATCTGAATAGCCCAAAGATGAGTAGGATCTTCGATTCCAGCATCGTCCACCAGTTGAATGTCCAGTGTCTCAAGATCTGTCATTCTGGTCTCCAGCGCGCTCTCCAACATACCCACGTCAATAACGTTGGTAAACACTTCCGGGTGCTCTGGATTCCAAGACCAAACCCATCTCAGGACTCTCATGTTAGGGGTCAGGGAAAAAAAACCTTCGAGCTGGCTCTCCCTCACTCTGTGCAAATGAAGCTCAACAAGCCGCTTCAGTGCTTGAGGGCGGCCCTTTGGCCAAAACATAGGAGTCGATGAAGAAATGGCAGCGATAGACAGGGCGTGGAGTTGCGAGATGTTGAAAAAGACAAGACCGCTTTTGGTGAAGTTGAACCAACTGTGATAACTGTCGACGGTCTCATTTCGGACGGTGAGAGCTCTGAGATGCTCGTGTGCAGGAAGTTCGACTCCCGGCTTCGATCGTCTGTCCGGGTCGAACATCATCTCCAGGTAGTATATCTCGATGGAAAAGTCGGGTCCGAGATAAATCTCTTTGACGCGGGGTACCAAGGCAATCAAAAGAGTGACGAGCGCGTCGATTTCGCCATCTGAGACAGCCTCAGCCCATGCGTCAGCGAAATCCGCACCAGTCTTTTCGATGAAGCTGGCAACCTTGAGCATGTTCAAAGCAGCGACAGACATGGTGGGCATGACATCGGGACATCTGTCGGGAAACTCGTGACCGTCCAGGCGCAGGCTCTTAACCTCGTTGGCGAGATCGGGTCTATCGAGGAGAGTTCGGATGACGGTTGTCAGACAAGGGGAGCTTCCGGGTTCCCATCCCACGAAAATGTCCCTGATGAGGACTGGCTGGGCGATGTTGCAGAAGCGTTTGTTGATGAGAGCCATGCTACGCAAGTCCTCATACTCGGGGAGCTCCTTGAGGATGAGGAGCTGCACTTCGTCGGGGCAGCTCGACAGACATGCCGGAGTTTTCCTGGTCAAAGATTAGGGCGCGATCGGGGAGGAAGATATCGTTTTGCTCACGATTTCGTATCCATCTTGATGCGGGTGGTTTGTACAGAAGTGCACGTCTTTGTCTTGTTTGTTGACACTTGTGACGGAGCGCGATGGCGAGAAGTGAACAAGGTGAAATCTGAAGGCGGCAATGACCAGCACCACAGACCTCAAGAAATGGCGAAATCTCGCACTCTCTGGGAAGCCGCTCTATTTGATCATGAGCATGAAAGTAAAATGTGATCTGGCGACGTCGTAAATCCAGTTGCTGCGGAGGCCTTGAGCTTGTTTGCGTATGTCACGTGCTACAGCAACAACGAGCGCCATGCAGTGCCGTGCAGTGCAGCGCACGGGATCATGAGAGTGTCGGTGCCAGCTCACATTGAATTCAAGAGTGGCCTGTGCTTTTGAGAAGGTGAATGAGCGTTTGCTTGTTTGTTTCTGGTAGACGATGCCTTGAATACGGATGGTTTTGATTCACCTGTCCGGGGATGATCAAAAGCTCTGACACCCTGCAACAGCACTCGCTATTGTTGAGCATTCACTCCTTATGATTGTGTCAGATGTTGAAACAGGGTTCACTTGATTGACTTGAACACGAGTATCTCACCCAAAAACACTTGTTTTCGAGATGCATCCATCATATCTTGTTACAGATTGTGGTATGCGACGTACCCTACCAAACAGATCCAAGGCACGCATATTAAGAATCACACGTGACCTCGTCGCAATGACTGAAGTTTCATAAGAATTGCCTTGAATGGAAAAAGTCTTGAAGGACATATATCAGATCAAATTGAAAAGTCGGAGCTTTCCCGGTGGTCGTCTTATACCCTCAGCTCGCTAACCGATTCAAGCAAAACAAGCCGATTACCGACCAGGCTCAGCGGCAGAAATGGTAACCCACGGCGGCCTTCAGTGAATTACCACAACAAGTTAGCGCGCCATGTTTTTCTACGGGCCGGGCTCCAGCGATCCCCCACTACACATCTTGATACAGCATCTTATACCGATCCATTTTGTAGTTCCATTCTACGTGTTGCAATAGGACCCATGTTTCCACTGACTCCACGATACTTCCATCTGATGAAAAACAGAAGATTTTTATTGAGACCAAAGAGATGCGACGTCATGCGGTTGATCACCCGTTGAAAAATGAATGGGGACGGGCCCTTCTCATTGCTCCATCCTCCCGTCTCTTCCCTTTCTCTTCTTTATCATCATCATTCATTCAGTTCGTTCCCTGTTCTCACACCCTGCTGTAGGAAGCGAGCTTGTTTCTTTTTCTGTTTTCACTCCTTCACGTGGCACTGGACCCTTATGCAGCAACGGAATTAAAGACGCGACAGATCGAATCACATTCCACCATGACCGGCGAAGGGAGCGACCTGGATACCAAGGGTGACACCCTCAAAACGACGAATGCTGCATCCTCTGGCGTGCTGGCTGACAATGGAGCCGATAACGTTCTAGCGAATCTCGGCTATGAGGCAGAGCTGAAGCGCAACCGATCTACGCTGCAGGTGGCTTTCATGTCATTTGTCTTGGCTTCTATTCCCTGGGGTTTATCGACGACTATCACGTATCCAATTACTGGTGGAGGACCTGTCAACATCATCTGGGGTTGGGTCGCTGTGTCTCTGATTATTCTCTGCGTGGCTGCTTCGCTTGGCGAGATTACCAGTGTCTACCCCACTGCTGGAGGTGTATACTACCAAGCCTTTATCATCTCCCCTCCTCGATGGCGCCGAATCGCTAGTTGGATCACCGGCTGGCTCTACGTCGTCGGCAATATCACGATCACGCTATCAGTCACTTTCGGCAGCACCACCTTCATTATTTCCTGTATCAACGTCTTCGAAACCGCTGCCGGCGAACCCGTTTTTGGCGACGAACCCTACAAGACAATTCTTCTCTTCATCGCCATCACCCTCCTCTGCAATGCCGTTTCCTCCCTTGGCAACAAATGGCTTCCTCTCTTGGACACCGCTGCCATTTTCTGGACTTTCGCTGGTGTGATCGCTCTGGTTTCAGTTATCCTGGTTATCGCAAAGAATGGTCGCCGTGATGCTGCTTGGGTGTTTACGCACTTTGAGAACAACTCGGGATGGCCTGATGGATGGTCTTTCTGCGTTGGCCTCCTGCACGCTGCTTACGCTACCTCGGCCACAGGCATGATCATTTCGTGAGTAAACCTCTGGTCCGCCACTGTCGAACAAAGACTAACTATACCCAGCATGTGCGAAGAAGTTAGGAAGCCAGAGACTCAAGTCCCCAAGGCCTTAGTCGCGACCATCATCACCAACCTCTTCGCCGGTCTCTTGTTCCTCATCCCGATTGTCTTCGTCATTCCCGATATGGAGGACCTGCTTCTGTTAGCACAGCCTGTTCCTTACATCGTCAAGTCCGCGATCGGTTCCACTCCTGGTACCTTTGCGCTCCTCATCCCCCTTCAGGTGCTTTCGATTCTCTGTGGTATCGCTTGCACGACCGCTACGTCCCGCTGCGTTTGGTCTTTCGCGCGCGACGGTGGTATCCCGGGAGCGAAATATTGGTCCAAGGTTAACAAGTCTCTTGACCTTCCTCTCAACGCCATGATGCTTGCTATGGTTATCGAGATCCTCCTCGGTTTTATCTACTTTGGATCATCAGCCGCATTTAACGCCTTTGGTGGTGTTGGTGTCATCTGCTTGACTGCAGCATATGCTACGCCCGTCGCTATTAGCCTGGCGACCGGTAGAAAGCAGGTCAAGAGGGGTTCTTTCTATCTCGGCAAGCTTGGAGTCTTTTGCAACTGTGTTGCTGTTGGTATGTATCCCATTTGTTCTCGTCCTTTTAAATTCATTCACTGACCGATCAAGCCTGGTCTATGCTTGCTATTCCTCTGTTCTGTATGCCATCGGCTATCCCTGTAGAGACGACGAGTGTCAACTATGCGCCCGTTGTTTTTGTTGCAGCCATGGCTGTTTCGGGTATTTGGTATTGGGTCTGGGGTTATGATAACTATGTCGGGCCTCCTGATGCTGGCAATGTTGAGTAAGTTATGGGAATAAGCTGATGTGTCAATTTATTGCCTCACATTTTCTGTCACTATAGAACTGGGTTATTGTAAACTTGTAAGACTCGTGTATAGATAGATCTCATAAATAGCAGTTGAAACTCGAATACGAATAGTCAATACAACCTAGAACCCAACATCGGTTAGCGCGGGTGACGCCATCGCAGTCCTTATCTCTACGACGCGGGGAAGCTGACAGGGCTCTCTTCCACTGAAAACACCCACCCAACACCCAGTGACCGACCTGCATAATGCCCATTGCTAATGGAGAGTACTCCTTCAACAGCCAGTCGTAAACGAAGTAGCGTACGACGTGCCAATGTAACGGCCTGTCAGCGATGCAAATCGCGAAAGCAGCGCTGTGACCAGAACATCCCTGCGTGTTCTTCATGTGCTCGCGCCGGCGTGCCATGTGTGAGCGTGGATATAGATGGTCAATCTGCGCCTCGGAGGTAAGTATCACGCCCCTTTATTAGAGCAAGCCATTGACATTGCCTTGACAGTTACATCAAAAGTCTAGAGGATCGCGTTGCTGAGCTTGAACTGGCCTTGCGAAGCCAAGGCGTAGATACAGAGTCTCTTGCTGGAAGCCGAGTGTCTCAAGATGCGAGTGAATCAACTCCGGAGCCGCATCATACATCCAATGATTTAACTTTATTGAGCCTTCTCGTCCCTAAACCCAACGACTTGCAGGATAAGGGAGGTCCTGGATATCATACTCTACTCGACGACATTACTGTCCCAGAAACCATCAAATTCCCACCCAAGTCGACGGCAGTCCAACTTGCTGCGACTTATTTTGAACACTCCAACTTCTTCTCGCCTGTTCTTCACCAAGAACTATTTCACGACACTATCGCTTTACTCTACCAAGACCCAACCTCCCCTGGTCATGGTACTCCGATTCAAAAGTTTCAGCTTTGCATGGTGCTAGCCATTGCCATCAGACTCCTAAACAGAACCGATGCAGCGGTTCCTACAACGGCGTCCGACTCCTTCTTTGCTTCTGCCATTGGGATCTTAACAGAACGTCCGCAAGCCACCTGGAAAGGCGACCTCCAACATCTTCAAAATCTGCTCCTCATTGTACAATACACCATATTCGCGTCCAATCTCTCTGCATCTTGGCACTTCATAGGTTTGGCCACACGTTTAGCTATCGATCTTGATCTATTGAACGAGACGCGTCTAATAAGCGGTCAAGACATATCCGAGTCGGAAATCAACAAGAGACGACGTGTCTTTTGGTCTACGTACATCCTCGAAACAAACTTGTGCGTTATCCTCAACCGCCCTCGGTCAATTCCGGATGAAGCCATCTTTACACCTCTTCCATCGACAACCGGGCCGGAATCTTCAAGTCCATTGGCCAACCACTGCATCTTATTCCGCCAACTAGAATATGAGATATTCCACACACTCAACTACAAGCCTCCAGTGAACGGCGCTTTCTTCGACTACCAAGCATGGAAAATGGGTATCAAGGATCGTCTTATTGAGTGGCATAACAGCGTACCACCTGTCGACGCAGCTTCCAAACTGGCACCTCGAAACTTCTTCGATGGCGCTTTACACATACTACTTGTGTCTCTGTTCTCTCCATCGCGGCACCTTCCCGACTTATCCGAAGCTGAGCTAAGAGATCTTGCGCAGTATGCTTCTCGAAGCATTGAGCTATACAGAGACGGATTCAAAGAGGGCAAACTGCGATTCTACTGGCGAACAACACCAAATCTCTTCCAATCCGGGGCGGCGCTGATTCACTGCATAAAAGTATTGACACTACGAGGTACAGTTTTTGACGCAGATGCGTTAAAGAGTCGAGTTGCTGTGTGCTCGACGGTTCTTTGGGGAATGGCGGAGCGATATCCTCCTGGAGCTTCATATCGAGACAGGTTTGACGAACTATCTGCCTCGATGTCTGATTTGACGAGCGAACTTTCAGCCGACATTTCTAGCGATTTTCTGTTTGGTCAGAATGCCATTCCGCCGTTGGATCTCGATGGTACGGCGACACTGTGGGCTGCAACTCCTCCGACGCTGGATCCATGGATATTTGACCCAACATAGGTAGTTTAGAGGCAATATTTACCTACGATATGATGATCTTACATAGTTTGACAGACTACATCACATAATTATTTACGATGATTTTAAACCCCGGGTTCTGTCTTTATCGTGGATTGATTGCTATCTAAAGACCTTTAAGAGGATCTGGCGGCGCCGGGTCACTCTTTAAGCTTTTCTCAAACGCTGCTCGCAGCTTCATGACTGGTTGCATAACCCATGTGTTGTAGGCCAAGATATCCGTCTCCTCCTTAGGATCGCGTACAACGTTGAATAGATACGGCGACTCAAGCTTTCCAGACGACTGATTCACCTTGGGCTCCCATACCAGGTGAAGCTTCCAATCCTTCCATTTGACAGCGCGCAGCTCATCTTTGATGTAGAAGAGAAAGCCCTCGCGCTGTGACTTTGTTGATGTTGGGTCTTTGAAGAAAGCGACTTGGCTGATGCCGTCTATCGGACGGTCTGATGGGACTTCGGCACCGGCGATCTCCAAAATGCTAGTGAAGATATCGGTTACGTGGACTGTCTCGTTCGACTTTACGTCGACAGGGGCCTTTCCTGGCCAGCGGATGATGAAGGGCACTCTCAAGCTTCCCTCCATCGCTGTGTGATATGTTCCCGACCATGGTCCAGCGGTGCCCTTGTACGGTGGTCTGAACTCAGGTCCATTGTCTGAAGCAAAAATGAGGACTGTGTTTTCACGCACTCCAAGCTCATCCAAGTGATCAATAATCTGACCGACTCGGTAATCCATCTCAGCCATCGAGTCGGCAAACTCTCCTTGTCCTGTTTTGCCCTCAAAATCCCGATGTGGTAGAGTTGGGAAATGTAGGTGAACCAGTGGGTGGTATAAGAAGAAAGGTTTCTCTGCTTTGACTTGGCGTGAAAGCCAGTCTTTTGACTGATCCACTAGCATCTCATCAATCAATTTTCGCTTCTCCAAGTCATAGACACAGATGTTCTCGGAATCTTGTCCAGCAATTCCCTTCATGATATATGGCAGCTCAGCAACCTCAGGCGTGTATCCCAGTGCTGAAGTAAACTGACTCTCATCAGTTGTTCGAGGAATACCCAGCCACTCATCAAACCCTCTGTCTGAGGGATACCGGCCAGGAATGTCACCAAGATGCCACTTTCCATGATGCGCCGTCGCATAGCCTTTGGGCTTGAGACACTCTGGAAGTGTCTTCTCCCAGCGTGTAAGACCTTGAGGGAAACCAGCCGGAACTGATTGACGACATCCAGTTCTGATGGGATGCCGACCAGTCATCAAGGCTGAACGCGTTGGTACGCAATCACTCTCGACATTGAAGTTGTGCAGAAGAAGACCTTCTGTCGCGAGTTTGTCGATGCGAGGAGTTGCAGCACCGCGAAGAATGCCACCACCGTAGCAGCCTAGCTCACCCCAACCGAGATTGTCGGCCAGGATGAGCACGATGTTGGGTTTTGATGGATCTTTGGACATTGTTTGGGAAGTGTACAGAACAAGACTTGTGCTTAGATTTGAATGAGTTGAGCACAGAAAATTGGCCGTGACGCAAGCAAATCACGACAAGGCGTAAGGTCGATTTAAAATCCGTGTTTAGTGAAATACCGCCACGAAAGATAGTCCGTCTATCTCTATCCTAGTGACCCCTGTGAAGCCGTCGGCAATCCGTCCGAAACCCCACATTTCGCTCATCGCCGACGCTCACCTCCGATAACTAAACCATCTCCTCTACCCTTTAGTCGCCATTACCTTGCACCGCTTCCTTACGGGTAATGATACGCGATTTAAGTATTGAATTGCGTGCGCGGGTGATACTCCATGATACCTTATCGAGTTTAAGGATCATTGATGGTTGTGGTGGTCATGGAAGGCTATAAAGACTGCCGCAAGTCTTGGACGACTAACAACAGAGTAGCAGACTCAACTGCTGACATTACTTGAATCCATCCAAGTCTGTTGTTATCATGTCTCTCGGTAAATCAGAAAACATGAACCTTGGAGATGATTCAAAGGAGAATCACGATGTCGACGAAGGTCAGCATTCCATCGCTTCGCAAGCGACTTGGACTGAAGATGAAGAAAAAGCGGTTGTTAGGAAGTAAGTTCATTCGAATCCTCTCATCGTTTACTACAGCCCCGAAACCTAACAGACCAAAGGCTAGACTTTATCCTCATGCCACTTCTAGTCCTCGGCTTCTTCGCCCTCCAACTCGACCGCAGCAACATCAGCAACGCCCTAACTGATACCCTCACAACGGACCTCAAAATCACAAAAGACGATGTCAATCTCGGCGACCAACTGATGACGGCCGGGATCATCATCGCTGAGATCCCATCCAACATCGTCCTCCAAAAGGTTGGCGCGCCGATCTGGCTTACAGGCCAAGTTCTTATCTGGGGCACTATAGCCCTGACACAGGCCTGGGTTACCGACGTGCACTCGTTCTTTGCGACTCGATTCCTACTGGGGTTCTTCGAAGCTGGCTTCATTCCGGGAGGACAGTACATGCTAGCTCTGTTTTACCGTGAGAAGGAGTTGGCGCTACGGACGTCCATCTTTTATTTTGGGAACTACTTTGCGACTGCTACTGGATCGTTGATCGCGGCTGGTGTTCTCCAGATGGGCGGTATAGCTGGCTTAGCTGGTTGGCAATGGCTCTTTGTCCGTACGTAACGCTTTCAACCCAAAACACTGAATGGAACCGCTAACATTCCAACAGTCGAGGGCATCTTCACGCTTTTAGTCTTCATCATCTTTGTTCTCCTCCTCCCTCGATCACCCGTCCACACAAAACCCATCCACGGCCGCTTCGATCTTTTTACAGCCCGACAGCGCGAAATCATGCACGGCCGTATCCTCCAAGAAGACATTTCCAAGACCGAAGCCCACGCTCAAGTCACATTCCGCGGCGTCATCGCAGCCCTGACCGACTACCGCTTATGGATTCATCTTATTCTCAATATGGTCTCTCTTGCTCCCAAGGGCGGTCTCCAACTTTACGGCCCTACTATAATTCGAAGTCTGGGATTCAGCAAAATCCGCGCCAATCTTCTTAACTCCGTTAGCAGCTTTCTAGTCGTTATTCTCAGCTTTGCTATCGCTTGGGCATCAGATAGGACCAAGCAGCGTGGGCTGTGGTGCATGGCAGCTTTTCTCTGGAGTATTACCTTTGGAGGCGCACTTTTCGGATCAGTGGACAAAGACAAGTGGACGAAATATGCCTTGTTCACTCTGTTGAGCAGTGGAAATGCGTTGTCCCAAGGTCTCAATGATGCTTGGCTGAGTATCAACATTCGATCCGCAGAGAAGCGTAGCATTGGTCTGGCGCTGGTAGTTATCGGCAGTAATGCCGGTGGACTGGCAGGAAAGCAACTCTTTCGCGAGAGCGATGCACCCAAGTATACGCGTGGATTCTTGGCAATTGTGCTGCTATACGCGGCATCTCTACCCATTACAGGCGCTATCATGTGGATGTACTGGGGACAGAATAAGAAGATGGATAGGGAACCAGTCGAAGATGGACAGGAAGGAGATGACCGTGTAAACAGACGTCAACACTTTCAGCTGTAACCCAGAACTCAAATTTCGCAATGGAGTAGTAATAGCGTTGAAAGTTATAATATCGATCTGGGATTTTAACGTCGACTCGCCATGGTTCCTATCTACCTCCAATGCTTTTGTATAGCCACTGCTCCAGGCTCAGCCGAGGGCAGGGACTTAATCAAAGCCTAAACATAGGGTTCCGCAACTCTAGTAGCACGAAAAGGCTCTGCCGATACATTGCGTTGAAGTCCCTGATACGATCTCTCTCCGGGATCCTTGCTCAGCCATCCTCCAGCCACAAGAGACAAAACCACCGCTAGTTGCGTCAAGAAGATCAAAATGAGCTTTACCGCAAACACACCCATGATTGGATCCATTGAGGGAACTCGTTCGAAAGCGTAAGTCATGCTATGAACCACCCTGATGAACTGAAATGGTATTCCTACTCCTGCTGCGAGAAGCATGACTGTTCCGGCTGGCCAGTTGGGATGCGTTGAAGCAGCTAGAATCCGGTTTGTCGACCACAGCCACCAAGCAAAGACGATAAGAATCACGAAGATCATCAGACAATTTCCGATTTTGTTGATTATTGAAGAGGCGACACCATCGGATGTTTCGGCACTGGGTGAGCCTCCGTATGTTGCGATGCCAATGCCAGCCGTGTTGACAAGATGAGTGAAACCCAGAAGGGCGTTGTTCATGAAGCGGTTGCTTCGATCCGGAATAAGGACGTTTCTATTATTCCACAGTGTAAGTAAAATGACATAATCAATGGTCAATTAACTTACGCTTCGTAGATAATTCCAATCAGACTAAGTGTAAGACACGCGATGCTGCCTGCATTGGTGAATATCGATACACCACCTGGAATTTCAGGCTCATGTTGATTGACGATTTGATACACATCGGCTATGAACCGCATGACAAAATAAGAGGCAAAGATTGGCCAGCAAACCATGCCAGTTTTCCCGTGCTTCCATGTGATCCAGATAGCTACCGGGAATAGCACACCGTGGATGACAAGGTCCGCATAAGCTAGGCCGATGTCACTTGAGGAGGGGGGTGGGATATCCTCTGAAGCGCCGTGCATCGTGTCGTGTTGAGTAGTGGTTTTAGGTTTTGTTTGTCGTTATAAGAAAGAGGTATGAGAATGAAGCTGAGAAGAGGAGGATGACTGAGATTCATGGAGACCAAGCACGAAAACATTCACACATCTTATACAATCTGAAATTGTAGCACAGATACCATGATGAGGCTCTACACGTAACATTCAGCCTGTCGATCTAATTAAACTAGAGCGTGGCTTAAACAACTACAACGCAATTTTTGTAATAAATAGAACGACGCGTGGCGATCGTAGGGCTAGCCTAGATTCTGACTATCAAACTGAGTCAAGACTGGCATTGACATGGTCAATGAACGCGTCGCTTTGAGGCTGGGGGAACATATCTACCATAAATAAGAGATCTCCTTGACCTGAAGGGTAAAGCTCAATGTAGCGCTGTTACAGTTACAAGTGCCGATGGTAGACCGAGAGCGAAACCGAGACCGAGATGGGCACTGACCAGTACTACTACTCATCGCGACACGATTAATCTGGTAAGTATATAGATGATTTAGGATGCCATGCTTCTTCATTCTGTTTATTCTGAATAATTGTTTTTTGTTTCATCGTTGAATCAATCGCAGGTCCTCTTGAAGGCACGACCATACCCACATACATAGCCATACCAAGAGGGCTTGCATGTCTTCTCTCCTCTCGAGCTAATCACACAACTCAATATCCTTACTCAACTCCGTCATAGTTGAGCCTTGCACAAAACCAATGACAATTCCGTTAATTAAATAAGTATGCAATAGCTATACCAACTTCCGACCAGTGAGGTTTCAGGCCCTGGTTGGCGCGGCTGCATCGTGCATCGGCAATAGAAGCCGAGACGAGCTTATCTTGAAGCTTGCTTCTCCACATTTCAACTCAATTTCCGTAAATTATGACGTCGATCTCTCGGGCCCTTGGTATTCGTCCCGAGACGAAGGGTCTTGAACAACGGCCCGAGGGATCAAAGTTGAATGAGGATGGGGCAGAATGCGGGGGAGGCGTCAATTGAGTTATCGTACTCGTGTGATTCAAACAAAATATGAATCAGTTTTAATATTTAGTATCAACTCAATTGCAAGGAGATGTGCTTGTTTGGTGTCTCAAACAGTGGCTGTAGGTCAAGTAGCTACTCGACCAGCATTCAAGACTGAAAGCAAACTTATCGGGTAACCGTAGACCAAGATAGAGCTTTTCCCCTCAATCTGTACCTTGCTTTTGCCTCTCCATGTCTTACCCAGATTAGGCTTGGTTATCCGGGCAATTTGTTATGCGTTGCTGTCATGTGCTGATTGTCCCCCTCGACGAGCTCGTTGCTCGCGTGCCCTTTAAATCCAGAGTCCCAACTTGCATTCTTCCATTCTAGACAACTCTGAGTTAGACCTCTCAAGTAACCAGTGTCATACTCGAGATTTCCTTAAGCCTACAGCTGATTTGCCAATTCTTCAATTCCCATCCCCTCCATCTATCATTCTTCTCCGGCATTCTACTACCGGCGCCTCCTCTCGCGACACTACACCAATTCTTCGTCATGGCGACAATGGCTTCAGGAAATGTCTTCAAGATGGCCCTAGACAAAGGCAATGGCTCAAGTCTTGGCTATTGGCAAATGACACCCAGCGCCAACATCTCACGGATGCTCGCTCAGACCCCAGGATGCGATTGGGTGTTAATAGACTGCGAACACGGCGACCTCGACGGTTAGTGGTTGCATTTGAGTTGGTCCTCATACAGCGCAATTGACAACGAGTAGATCGAGACATGCGACAATGTGTTCCCGCTGTTGCAGCTGCCGGCGCATCACCAATTGTGCGGATTCCCAGTACAGAGTCATGGCTCATTAAGCGTAAGTACCACTTACAAGTCCCTGCAACCCACTTACTGACGATAATTTAGGGGCCCTAGACGCTGGCGCGCATGGTGTAAGTTAGACCCTACAACATAACGCCGATTGATACT
Source organism: Fusarium sarcochroum (assembly GCA_013266185.1). Lineage (NCBI taxonomy): Eukaryota > Fungi > Ascomycota > Sordariomycetes > Hypocreales > Nectriaceae > Fusarium > Fusarium sarcochroum. The sequence continues at coordinate 24,834 of JABEXW010001048.1, read as the reverse complement.
ACAGACTAACAGTCCTTAAGATCTTAGTCCCTCTATTAAAGACCGCGCAAGAAGCTCGCGACATCGTCCAAGCAGCCAAGTTCCCTCCAATGGGTATCCGCGGATTCGGCAGTCCCTACGCCATGGATCGCTTCAGACCTATTCCTACATCAGACGAGTATCTACAACAGGCCAACGACAGCCTATTAACACTGGTACAAATTGAGACGCGATCTGCTCTCGACAATCTGGAAGAAATCGCCGCTGTTGAGGGAATCGATGTATTGTTTGTCGGACCTTTTGATCTCGGTAAGTGAGTTTTCGCGACGGCGCAGCATGTGTGCTAACGGCCCGAAAGGTAACAGCATTGGGCACCCCATCATCAACGGCGTGATAAAGCCAGAGCTCAAAGAGGCTATCTACAAGATTCTCAGCGTCTCTCGAAAGGCGGGAAAGAAATGCGGTATTTACTCGGGATCTGGAGAGCGCGCCAAGGAATACATCGATGCTGGGTTTGATATGGTTCACGTCGGGACGGACCATACCATTCTAGAGCAGGCTATGAGCAAAGAGATGAGAACAGCTCAAGGGAAGGAGTAGAATATCACACACCAGAGTCAGCATCCCCAATAAAGTTTATAACTCAATTGTGCAACGTCTTAACCTATATATCTTTAAAAGCCAAATCGACACGTTCGGTTTTATGCGGAATTCGGCGTCCATTCAGGCGGTCCGGTAAAATTTTGAGATGGGTGTTCTACGTTAGATATCTTGAAACTTTTATAACTCAGTCTAAATTCATGTGAAGTCTTGATAGGATCCAAAGGGGCCATCTTAGTTTTAGGATAGTATCTCTTTCTGTTTTTGTTTCGCGTTGGCTTGAACTCTTCGTGTAATATTATAAGATCTTGAGTGTTTGTCTTGCCGCGTGCCAATGTTATAGCGCAACAGCTGCACAACACAAAGATAACAGAGTACCATCGCACCAAAAATCATTGATTCAGAAAAGAGAGAATGGCAAAGAACCCTAATAGCTAGCAAAGCCGACTGGATATAGACAACCAAGGGATCAGTGCCCTTGTTCATCTGACTCCTTGCTGATCTAGGGTAGGTCCCCCAGAGCCAAGCTCGACACCCACTGAAGCTCCGCTCAAACGGCCCCACAATGAGCTTTTCCGACCTGACGTAACTGTCCACCTCGAAACGGATCTCTCTTCTCCATCACAACATCTCAATTACTCCCAGGGCAATCCCCAATCCCCCATCATGGACGGTTTAGACGAATTTGAAAAGACTCTTGCCGCCGACAAGGCCGAGAGAGAACGCGCAGAACGCCACGACGAAAAGCGCCATCGCAAACACCGACACCATCATCGACACGATTCAGAAAAAGACCGAGAACGCGACAGAGATGGAGATGGACACCGACACCGCCATCGCCGTAGACATGAAGACGACGACGATGGTCATAGACAGAAGCGCTCGCGACACTCACGCGACGACGATGATGACGCCCACCGATCGCGGCATAGACATGGCGACGATCGACATCGCAAATCAACGGATGCCAAAGAGGATCTCCCCATCCCCGACGAGGAGAAGACACCGAACAAAGATCCCGTCGATAGGTCAAAATCCATACAGCGAGATTCATGGATGACAGCTCCCTCCATCGACGTCGAATATGTCAACCGACCAGACAAGAACAAGTCACCACCCCCAAAGCCCGAGCCAAAGCGCGTCGTTTCCAAGCGCGAGATCAACATCCATATCCAAGACATCAACGAAGGCAAATCAATCGACGAGCTCGACACTCCCACCGAAAGAACCGTTGATTACACCTTTGGCGACGCTGGCTCTTCCTGGCGCATGACCAAGCTCAAAGCTGTTTTCACAGCAGCTGAAGAGAACGGCCGACCAGTAGAAGACGTTGCGATGGAACGATTCGGAGACTTGCGCCACTTTGACGACGCTCGGGAAGAAAAGGAAGAGATGGAGCGGAGGAGGCTATACGGCAAAGACTACAAGGGTCACGACAAGCCGACCGGCGACCTCTACCGTGAGAGGATCAAGAATCAACACAAAGACTCACCACCCCCCGAACCCGAACAAGGCACCATCATCCCCGACACCCAGCCCCAAACAACCCCAGCAATGGACCAAAGCTCCCTCAACCGTCTCCGCGCCCAAATGATGAAAGCCAAACTCCGTCGCGCCCCTAACGCCGCCCAGCTCGAAGAAGAATACAACAAAGCAGCAGCTATGTTCTCCTCCCAATCCAACCCTGAAGCTGTCGTTCTTAGCGTTATGGACAACCGTCAGCTCGCTGGCACGCGCGGCGAAGCAAAAGCCATCACCAACAAACGTGGTCGCGAGCGCGGTAACGTAGAAGAGAACACAGAAATGACCATCGAGGATATGGTGCGCGAGGAGCGTCGCACAAAGAACCAAGCAGGCGGCGAAGGCCTCCGTCTAGCAGAGCGCATCGCCAAGGATGGAAAATTCGACAACGACCTCGACTACATGGACGAAAACGCCGAGAAACTCGCCAAGCGCCTCCACAAATCCGACATCAACCTCAAAAACATGGCCGTAGCCGACTTCCAAAAAATGTCCCGCGCTCTCGATAACTGTCCGCTCTGCCACCACGAAGACAAGAACCAACCTCCTCTCGCCCCCGTGATCGCCCTCGGCACCCGCGCGTTTCTCACCATAGCCACCGAGCCTGAGATTTCCACCGGCGGCGCTGTCATCGCACCCCTCGCACATCGGGCGAATCTACTAGAGTGTGACGATGATGAGTGGGAGGAGCTGCGAAATTTTATGAAGAGCTTGACGCGCATGTATCACGAACAAGGACGTGAAGTAGTCTTCTACGAAAACGCGGCCCAGCCACAACGGCGTATGCACGCAGCCATGGTCGCTGTTCCGATCCCTTACGAAGAAGGCGCCATGGCACCGGCGTACTTTAAAGAGGCATTCTTGTCATCGGATGAAGAATGGAGTCAGCATAGGAAGATCATCGATACAGGCGCCAAGGCGCGCGAGGGTATGGGTCGATCGGCCTTTAGACGGAGTATCGCCAAGGAGATGCCTTATTTCCACGTGTGGTTCACGCTTGATGGAGGATTGGGCCATGTGGTAGAAAATGCTGGGCGATGGCCTAAGGGTGATCTTTTTGCACGGGAAGTGTTGGGTGGTATTGTAGATGCTGAGCCGCACATTATGAAGAAGCAGGGGAGGTGGGTGAGAGGTGATCCGAGAGCGGAGGGGTTCAAGAAGGGATGGAGAAAGTTTGACTGGACGAGGATGCTGGCTGAGGAATAATGCATCAGGTGATGAGTTCAGTATCAAAGACGAAGATGTTGATGAAGTGAGATTGTTATGGTTGTCATTATAGCGTCTTCATGGTATGTAATAAGACATTACACTACGGACATGGCGTCCTCAAGATTAATGTATCTAAGAAACAAACGAGATTAAACATCCTCCAAAATGGTCCGTCCATCCTAAACCAAGTGGAAGTCTTCTCGTTGGGTATCAAGATCGACCTCATCCAAGAGGTCGTGGAGGTAATTAAAAGTAGCACCTCCACAATAGTATTATTCCATTATCGCACGAGTGTTCCTCGTCGTCCCCTCTCACGATCCTTTCGGCCGTCTGCTCCTGTAACCTTCATCCAATCCTCCCACTCTTTGCTCATCTCCATAAGCACTGAGCCCATGACACTTGCGCTCGCCATGAGGCCGTGACCTTCACCTTCGAGGACTCTTACTTCGCAGCGACGCATTGTCTTGCCGAGCCATTTGACGTTGTCGACGGGGACGCGTGTATCTCTGCTGCCATGGTGGATGACAACTGGTCTTGAGATATCGACGTATCGGAATCCGATGGTATGACGTCGCTCGAGACAGACCAGAAGGTCTACAGCTGGGTTCGCTCCGGTGGTTGCCAGTTCCCAGATTGCGTGCGTTAATCGCAGGTCGTAAGTCATTTGGCGTTCCTTGTCTGCCATGGCGTCTGCTGCTTGTGCTAAGATATCCTGATCGCCTCTTGTGCTTTGCGGGATGCTCATCCGGTCCATATTCTCAGAAGCGTTTGGGACCTCCAATTCTTTATTATCAGGTCCACTGGTCTTGGTATAAACGTTTTCCTTATCCAAGCTCGGTGTCACATTTCGTGTGCTTGCCGTGCTTTCTCGACCGCCGTTGTTCTTTCGCTTGTTTCGTCGTGGGTTTTTGGGTAATGAACTTGTGATAGAGCTACTCGTGGCCGTCATAAAACTGCTGTTGGCAGCCTTGAGGATGGGTGTGGGAAGGGCTCGGAGGATTCGTTGGGAGGTCGGGATAGCGTTGGTCGGAGGGAGAGTTTGTGAAGTACCAAAGACGTTCATCTGGGAGGGAGGAATCCATGGTGCGAGTAGATGTATTCTACCTCTGATATGTTGAGGCATGCGGAGCGCTGTGGCTAAGGCATAGATGGCACCGGCTGAGTGAGCTAGGATGGAGAACTTGGTAATCTTTAGAGTCTGACAGATAGCATAGACATCATCTATCATAGTTAGTAAACAATTTGAAACATAATCAAGGATGACATACCTGGCCAGCTGAGCGGCGTAGCGGTCCCATCCGAGTAAGGCTCGCTGTCGCCAACACCCGGTCGATCCGGGGTAATGAGCCTCAGCTTTAACGTCAGGGCCAGCTCATCATAAAAGGCGGTGATATATCTCGTCAATCCCATTCCGACGCAGCAGAAAACAGCAGAACCTTCGGAATCACCGACTTCCGAGAAGGAAATAACGCGACCCGTTTGAGGATGTCGAATCTTTTGTGATAGACGGGGTGAGCAGAGATATGACTCGACAGCATCATCGACGGAATCGGCGGATTGGGGACGTTCGTAACCGGCAGGCGTATTGTTCTGGATTGGTTGAGGACTAGGAGATTCGCGGCTTCGTTCTTCAATTTTGGAGGTTAAAGGTCCAGATAAACGCTTGAGTCGTGAGCTGCTACGCTTCATCTTGACCCCATCAGGCGGCACTGGACTTGTATGCCCCGAGCGTCTCCGGCTATGGCGGTCGTTGCTTTGATCTCGCCGTCTGTTTTGGGCAACAGCAGGGAAAGGCGCACCCTCATCTTCGTCGTCGCTGAAGCCGTTATCATCCTGGCTAACATCGAGAAAGCTTCTACCGGCCACACTGGTGCTCTTTGATGGAGACGCATCCTTTAGTCCATAGACCGGCGATCTAGTGGACGACCTCGATTGGCCATGAGCAGTATGGCCCTGCTTCCTTCTACCACTATCCCGATCTCGAGGTCTGAGATGCTCTTCGGCCTCCGGAATTACATCAGCGACTGATCCATCTTCTCGTCGTGATCTCCTTGCGCTCGATCGCTTCGGCTGTCCAGTCTTTGCCAGACTGGAGTTGCGCGCTGGGATAGCGCAGGGGGCCTCCATTGGGCGTGCAATTGGCAGGTCGTAATGCGACTCCTCTCGAATAGCTGTTTCTGCGAAGAATGGATCACTACGACCACCGCTGTGAACGCTACTCTCAACTGGAAGACCACCGGATGATGAGGCTGAGATGCCGCCCGACGCACGCTTGCGCTCAGCTTCCTTTTCTCGTAGACGCTCCCTTGAACTCATATACATGAGCCCCTTCGAGCTTCTGTTTGTCTTCTTGCCCCAACTATCATGCGATTGTTTATGGTTCAGCTCGGGTGTCGTGGCGGAGCGACGTTCGATCGAGAGGTTTCCTATGCTCTGGGCATCATCGTTCTTGGAGGCAGCTGAAGATCCCTTGGAAGAAGGTCGAGAAGTACTGTTGCGGATAAAGGATCGCAGTCCACCGGATCCTTCACGGCTTGGGCTACGAGGACTCTTGGGGCTCTTGGTCGCGGTTAATTGGGAGTATCCGCTCGGAGGTTTCGAGGTGCGGATAACAGGCGGTAAAGCTGCAAGTTCGTCGAGGGATACGGGATCTTGTCTCAGGTCATCGAGGCTCGGCTGATGAAACGCTCCGTAGTCGACACCGAAACTGCCGTGACCGTTACCGGGGCTGGCGGGGAGAGATAGACTTGTCGGAGAGGCTTCGAAGTGAGATGTCGCAGGCTTAGAGATGACACTGAGGCTGGTGATGAGGTTGGATATGACTTCGGGACTGGCGGGAGGGGGATTGGTGGTGCGCTTTGACGTCGACAGTGCGGAGGGGCCTGGGAGAGAACGACGACGGCCCTGAGCGTGATGGTGGTGGGCGCGAGTAGGGATAGGGGGAACATCAGCCGAGTCAAAATCCATGGCTGGGGCCTCTGCGTGCCACCGACTATGGGCGGGTAGTGGAAGTGGTCGAGTCAGTCAGTGTCAGTCGATGTCAAGGGATGAACAAAGGCCAAGGGCCTGGGTCGGGTCGCAGCGGAGGGTAACAGTAGACGGGCGGGATGTCTCGCGATAGTGTCTCACGCAGACAATGGGTGGCGCGTTTGCCCTCGGGTCAAAGGGATGAAAAGGATTCAGTAGCGATGGGAGAGGATCTTTGGGATATTAGCTTGTTGGTGGAAGTGGTGATGGTGGATCGGCGTGGCTGTACTAGGATAATCGATGTTGGATGGAGACGGTAGTAAATCGAGCCAAGTGGGTTTTTTGCACGTCGCTGCAAATAGTATAGAAACAGAAGGGAGAAGGGAAGAAGGAAAAGAAGAAAACAGAAAGCGCTGGCTCCAAGGATGAAGCGGTAAGTAATAATTTGATGGCGCGCAAAGTTGGTTGACGAGGAGAAGAGCCCAGTCCCAGCCCCAGGGCAGCAATCTTGGACAAGGCTAGGGGAGACGACAGTAGTCTAGGCCAAGACAAGGGGTGTGGACCAATCAATAGACGGGTAGTCTGTCTACCTGAGAATGAGATGATATTAAGTTAAGGCCCGAGACAGTTATTGCAACTGTTCTGCTACAGTTGGAATAATGATTTGAGTAAAAGAGTCGAGAATCTGGGGGAGGAATGGTTTCAAACCCAAGCTGACAGGTATCGTTAAGGGGGCTGAAGGCTGAAGGCTGAAGGTTAAAAGGTACCACGGACACTACCACCAAGACGGGAGCATGCGTCCCGACGGGAGGCAGCGCATGACCATGACCTGAAGAAACGAGTCAAATGCCGTGTCTGTTTGTTTGTTCAACTGTTCCCGAACAAGCTTGGGTGCTCCGTAGATGACATTCACACGAACAATGAACCCCTGAGCAGAAGAGCACTAGACCCCTGAAAGTTTCCCCTGGAGCTTGCATCCTTTCCCGTTAGCTTAGCACATGACCCCTGCAAACCACATGCCTCAACGATTCTGCATTCCATTCCGTTTAGTTTCCAGTCTTTTGCTTGTCCAGAACGTTGGGCCGGCAGTTTTGGCTTTTGGCCATGGGAAACTCTATACTTTGGGTTTTGTCGATTCCAGATAAAAAGTAAAGGATTGTCGATCTCAGGGTCTGGGCAGGTAATTAATGCACATGAACTAGACTCCACTGATCCACAGCGGATATGCGTTTTAGTTGGTGCATATGCTGGGTCTCCCGTCTGGATTAGAGTAAGCCCAATTTAATTTGTTGAGAGCTTTGGTAGAAGATGAATGGAAGAGATGGAGAATGGTCATTTCTGCCCAGTTCTAGTGAGTATCTTGGTGTCCTTCTGGCCGATGAGACCAATGATGTATTGTCGGTATGTTAGGACAAGAAGGGGTAAGACCTGATTCATGGCTTAATGGCCTTGTTCGTATCGTTTCCCTGCATCATGTTTGGTACCTGCATTTGGTCTCACATGCAGCTACTCAATCAACGACAGCTCTTGTATCATCGGGCAATATCTGCCATTGAGATTTAGTCATGACTAATAACACGAACTCGAGCTAACATGCAATACTTACCTTGGAATGAGCCCATTGACTCCGCTCTGGTAAGGCTGCATATCTTCACCTCACTAAATCGAATCAAATGTGGCTGAGGACATCCTCAGCCACATCTACGTCATACCTCAGCCCCCAGTCATCATCGCATCCTCACCCAAGTTTCCAGGATAAACAGCTTTGCGACGTCATGGCAATGGAACCAGACAGCTCAAGTGAGCTCCCCTCATCAGTCAAGGATAAGCAAGCAATATCCAGTCATTGCAAAAGATGACACCTGAAACCTCTTTTTCACTCTAACAACTCCCGTCTCGTGTATAGTTATGCGCTTTTAGTCCAAAACACCAAAAGACATCATCACCACTTGCCACCATGGACGTACTTCTCTCCCTCCCAATACTCTCTTACCTCCTCTCGCCAGCCTCGGCATCATGGTCCACCTCTCTGAACCTTCTTTTCTTCTACATGACATGGACAACTCTCGTCCTGTCGCATACGTCCCTTCGTATTCGCATTCTTGGCACCCTCGCCATACGAACAGTACTCTATCTGATACCCTCCCTCGTCACGCTACTCCTCGACGCAGCAGTGCCCAGCGCTTCAGAATCCATCAAGCTTGGCGGGCGTGGGTCGCTCCCGCCGCGCGACAGTCGTGTGGTTGCGCGCCAGGTTGCGCTGGTGGTGTTTAACCTTGCGCTTGTGACGGGCGTTGAGGGCGCGTCGAGTTTGGCATTTAAATATGTCTTGGACGAGGATGATTTCAAGACGTCGTCGACGATGCCTTTGCCCTGGCAGTTGGCTAAGCACATCTTGATGTTGCTGACGGCGCGTGAGGTGCTTACCTACTACATTCACCGCAATGTGCTTCACTCAAAGGGCACCATTGCCAAGTATCATCAGCGCTTTAGTCATGCTCGATCGGCAGCTCCTTACAGTCTTCTTCTCTTTGCGGATCACCCCATCCCACTTCTTCTATACCGCTTCATCCCGATCTACCTACCCTCCATCGCACTCCGACCCCATCTTCTCACATACTTCCTCTTTCTCGCCCTCTGCACCGCCGAGGAGACACTGTCAACCTCGGGTTATAGCATAGTCCCTGGTATCATCATGGGCGGCATGACGCGCAGGACAGCAGTGCACTATGCCAGCGGCGGCGATTGCAACTACGGCGCTTGGGGTCTACTGGACTGGGTCAACGGTACTTCGCGGGGGAGGGATGTGCTTGACGATGTCAAGGCTGAGGCGGACAAGCATAATGTCAAGGAGAGGTCTGCGAAGAAAGCGAATAGTGGCATGAGCGCTATTCAAGGAGGCATTGACAAGTTAACGAATGGAGATGATGACGGCAGAAGGAGGAGCTCTAGATTGAGGTCGAAGCGGGCTTCTTAAGTTGATCCATAGTGTGCTTACAAAAGTTGACTATTCAATTGATGACATTACCTGGCATATCTTCCAATGTAGACAGCGTGACCCTCTATGTTTACAAACTCCCATCACAATCCAATCCCTATACCGTCATGTCTATTTGTATCCCATCTTCTTGCTAAACCAGCTGAGCGTCTCAATACCGCTCTGCACCCTCATACCAATCCTAGTATCCAGCACAAACGTCTCCCACACTTTGGCGACGTCCATCTGCTTCACACACTCGTCGTACTTCTGTCGTCTGTATACCGCGATCTCCTCTGGTGTACCAGCGGGTGGGTTGCAGCACTCAGACCAGGCAATAGCGCCCTTCTCGTAGACTCCTGCTGCGAGGACGTAGTCGTCCTTTGTCGGGCCCTTGAATGACATTCTACTCTTGGTCAGTTGATGTCAACGTTAAGAGATTTGTGGACTTACCGGTCATGCTTGAGGACATGTGTCTCCAACAACTCCCTCGCCTCAGCAAAGTTCTTCTGGTTTCTAAACAAAGACGCACTGATAAGCGCCCACGATCCCATCTCATCAATCTCAGCCTTGATCTTCTCCACCAACTCAGGCTTAGCCGTGCATCTCTCCCAGCGCATTCCGCCCACGGCCTTCTCAAGCTCTGCGGGTCCCATCCGCTTGATCGTGTTCCACATGTAGCTCATCTCAAGCGCGGGGCTGGCTCCAATGGCATCGGCAAGATCAATGCTCAAGCTCTTGGCGCGGTCTTCCCACTTCTGGATCTTGCGCTGCACAAAGACTTCAAAGGGGAGTTGGCGAGCCATGAAGCGCTTCTTGCCTGCTACGCCGGGGGCTTTGCGGAGGAATTCTTCTGCCTTGATCTTTTGACGACGTGCCTCGTCTGCATCGCCGGCCGCGACGGCGTCGCGGTACAGTTCGACGGAGGCGATGCCGGCCATGTAGTAGTACAGCGCGTGACTCCAGTCGTTGAGCTCGAGACATCGCATGAATGAGTCGCGCATGAGAGGCCAGTCCTGAACGGCCATGGAGTTGAGAGAAAGCTCAAAGTTGTTGAGAGCTGTGACCTGCTTCATCTTGGACTCACCGCCAGAGGTGAGCACCTCGACTGCCTTGGTAAGGTTGCGCTCGTTGCTGTACAGTCGCGCCTCTTCAATGAGCCAAAGTCGAGAGTCGGGGTATCGAGAGCGCATGGACGCGAGAAGCTTGTCGCATTTTCCACGAGGGGGACCCACGATCTCAGCACCTTCATCATAGTCCTTTGCATCAGGGAGGATGTCTACTGCGCCGAGGAGGGCGTTGTAGTAGGACAACAAGACAAGACCCGCGATAGCACCGTTGACGTTGGCGTAGGCTGTAGATCGCCAGAGCATGCGGACACCACGCTCGCGATCACCGCGGAAGCCAACGACGGAGAGTAGACGGGTGAAGGCGGGAGGGACGAGAGTGAGCATGAGGAGAATCATGCCAAAACACATGTTTGCGCCAGAATGAACAAAAATGTCGAGAGGGTTCTCGAGAAGAACTGTGTCGGACTCGGTAGGCTTTGACTTAGCCTCACGCAGCTGTGCGCCCATATCGACCTTCTCATCCTCGGTGCTAGTTCCCTGAGTTGAAGAGTTCGACGACTCCACGTTTGCAGGTGTCTGCGTGCCAGATGACGACTCAACCTCGAGCTTCTCCATGCTCTTGGACACCTCGTTCACCGGCTGCGCAGACAAAGACGCCTCGGGGTTAGCCTCAGGTCTACTGGCCAGGGTCTTTGTCTCCGCCTCAATGATAGCATCGAGCGTCATAAAGGCCTTGCGAAGCTTGAGGAAACTCTTCATAGCATCGATGAGACTCTCATGCAAAACGCCAACAACAGCGCCCATGAGCTGTGTCTCTGCGCGGACGAGCTCAAACTCTGTACCGGGGGGATACAATTTACTCCCCGCGCGGGCCTTGCCGTGCTTCTGGGCTTTCTTGTAGTCGGACCATGCCTTGGCCTCGCACTCATCGAGCTTGGTGGTCGTCTCAGTCATGACGGCTTTCTCGAAACCTAGCACTGAGCGCATGAAGATGGTGACGGCGAGACCCAGCTGATGGAAGGATGAGTCGCCAGTCTGCAGCTTCTCCCATGCTCCGTCGATGTCGTCGTTCATGATGAGGCCGCACGAGGCCATCGCGTCGTCGATGTCTTCCATCTCCTTGGCCATGTTGTCCCTCGTTTTGAGGGAACCAGCGTCGCTGGCGGCATCGTTGGTGGTCGGGGTGGCGGTGCCGGAGCGGAACCAGCCCGCTAAACGACTCATTGTGAAGGTGATGAGTCGAGTGATTGAGTGAGATGAAGAGGTGTTATATGTCCAGTCCTACCGATATATCCGTGGATTATTGTCGCTGAGCCCCGAATGCTGACGTCTTCGGTCTTAGGCTGAATGAGGAATGAGGGATCTCGAGCCCCTCTTTGTGGCGTATATGATGATTGAGCCAAGTACGAGAGCGGAATTAGGTCAGATCTCTGCCTTTAGGTCTAATATTCGAACGCCCAGGTTACTTAATGGCTAACAGAAATCAGCTTTTGAAGATGACAGGTAAGTTATTTGGATGCTGAGTGATAAAAACCACTCGCTGGAGTGGTTCTTCAAATTCAGTCCATCATAGCTACCAAGCTAAGCTAAGCTCCCCCCCACTGCTTTTCATAGGTCCCGCTCCATATCCGCGGAGTTTATGCGGGCTTACGCATGGGCTTAGGACCAATCGGAGTTTGGGACTGACAAGCGGCGGAGACTGGAATACATCATCAATTATCTTATCTTTTTCAACCTTGGATATGAGTCGCATGTGTCTGTGAAACAGGCATATAACGTGAATACTGGAGCAAAATATTATCGAGGAAAATATAAAGTAAGAGACCATATATCGGCGATTATCATGGTCTTTTCGGGTACATTAAAGGCTACTTGGCCTAAACTCTGTACTGCTAGGTTAGACTCTCGGACATCAAGAGGAGTCTGCGGAGCCATGAGTGCCGGCTTTTTCGGATCCTCGGAAAAGGATTTGCCTGGAATATGACGCAGCTGCGAATCTTAGTTTGCAGCAATACGTATAAGCAGAAAGTATATCAGCCCAGATATCCCAATGAGTAGTTCGAACGTGGTCACATGTGAGTTTAGTGTTGCTACTTTCAACTCTCAAATCCGATCTAAGAATCTTGGCTGTAAGGCCCGGAATCATGATAGTAGGAAAGACTAGGACAAGAAGCAACCATGCTTTCTGCTGGGAAGCCGCTGCATGCATGATTTGTTTATTATACAAATATCTCGCTGTGGATCTGAAGAGTGGAAAATGTTATGGGGACAATACAATTGGCGTAGATTACGTTGAACAGTGGTACTAGTTGAAGTCGATACACCTAGTCTCTTATTGGGTTTGGTAATATCGTAGCCGGATGGCAATACGCGCAAGAACAAATCTCATAAGGATTCTTTATCACATTGTTAACGTCTAATTTTTCTGTAGCAAGAGTTATCAGTAAAGGCGAGGTTCTGAAACCTGGTATTCTTACTCTTATTCCTGGCAATCAAAGGATGGACGGCGAGAAAGTATACGGATTCGCCCCATAAGTATTTTAATTTTTGTAATATACGAGTTCGAATATCTAGACTAGAGCTCTTTTCTCCCCTGTTTGATGAAATGGAAAGCTGAGCATTTGAGACAAGGGTTTTGCATGCAGCGTGCACACCTTTGTCTTCAATGGATGCCACGTACACCCTGATCCCTTCATCATCCACGAACTCCCAATGAAGAGACCCAGATCAGGATAAATATATGCGTAAGTGAGCTGGTACTGTTTTGATTGCTATTATGGTTCTTGCTTAAGTTCATGAATGGAAACCATTCGTATGCCCGAAGTTGCTTCAAATCCAGCCCCCAGCCCTCACAGGTGCCTTCAGTCCCACGTACGGCGTTCTGTTAAAGAGTTAGGATTCAAAGGACCTTGAGAGATAAAGCCGTCTAGCCAGGAAAATAGCGCATGTGAGTCCTAGGATAGTTGAGGGGTGGCGAGAATCAGGCTATGAGCCCAACAAGAAGAGAAATCAGGCTGCGTTCTGTCCCTTATGAATGGCCAGCAAAAATAACTTGCATAAATATACAGGGTTAATTTCTCAAAAGTTCCTACCCTTTATGTCATAAAAAGGCAACAGGATGCATGTTTTACGTGTTGGCCAGTCTCGTTCGCATAAATCTTTGCTGCTCAACCTCACACTTCGCCATCATCCTCTTGAAGCTTGCCCAGACGGCAACCCCAGAAAACATGGACCTACCACTTCTGGAACTAGGCATTCCATGGAAGACTATTGTACGCAGCGATGCCGCAGAGAGTACTACCCACCAGCATTCGCGCCGCGTTGTTCCCGCAGTCTGCTACGATGAATGCGGTCCGTAAGCTCAACCATACAGCCCAACAAATAGCTAACAGATACAAGACAGCGCCTATAAGCTTGCCCTGTCTTATGGCAAGAAAGATACTCTGTGTGCAAAAGATAGCGGCTTCAGAACCTTGTACGATTCATGCAATGAGTGCCTTGATAAAGAAACGACCGATGACACACAGAGAGAGTATGTCGAGCCTCAGTTTGAGCAGTTTATTGACTTCTGCAAAAACGCAACCGAAGAAGAACCATCAATAACAGCAACGATTACGGGGGCCGAAAATTCCAAGACGACAGTGACGGCCTCACGTACAACCATCTGCGCGGGGTGTAGTGTTAGTGTCATAACTGACTTCAAGGGAACCATACGTACATATACGATGGGTCCTAGAACAGAAGCAAGAAGTGCTTCTCTAGAGAGTATGTCGGCGGGTTCTTGACTCGTTACTTCAGGCTAAACATTGCATCAGGAACGATAACAATCATACAAACGCCCACGTCCACAGGCACATCAGAGGACAAAGGTAGAAGAACTATATTCTGCATCTCGTAATAATCTCTGACCATCAGAATAGATGATTCCGGTCCGAAAATAGCCACTATAGTGGGACCTGTCGTCCCGTCAGTGGTAGTCTTGATTCTCGCCGCAGCGCTTGGATTCTTGTGGTACAGGCGACGCCAAAAGAAACGTCCACCGACTGAAGAAGCTAGAAACGACGACAAGCCCAAAGAAGAAAAGCCCCAGTTACACTCGGACTGTATAAGTCGTCCTACATTTGAGCTTGAAGGCTCCATGCCTGAAGGGCCAAGGCCCGCGGCGGATGCTGCTACTGAAGCCGAAATGGCGGCAAATGAGGTAGCCGCTCACGAAATGTCGACTGATCAGAAGAGACTACATGTGATACCTCGAAAAGAAGTTCCCTCAGAAGAGATTTGACCCAACAGGGATGGTTGATTGAGCAAAGGGCAAGGGGTGTGGCGATTACTTAAAAAGATTTTACGGAGTCTCTAAGAGGTGAGTATTTAGGGCCTCCAGAAACTGGCATTCCTTCAAGTATAATACGTATTCGTTTCATTACATGCTTAGTATCTATATCAGTGTGATCCATCTTGTACCCTCCTGGAGAGCTGTGATCATCAAGAAGGGGTAGATGGACCGCGCAATTTCTCTCCAACACATCCAAGAACGAGACCATAAAGGGCTCCCCCGTATGAGCCAACTGCATACCAGGTCAAAGGAATTGAATACAGATCTGGAAAAACTAACATACATATCAGAAGTGTCAAGGCCGTAGTTCTCTTGCAAGCCTCAAGGGTAAATTAGTTAGAGGCTATGCCATCAAACACTGGTAACATAATTAGTATACCTCCCTTTTACGAGTCGAGGACCGGTCTTGGACGCATCAGCAGTCACGGAAAGCTGGTAATTTTGTAGCCTTGGACGAATCAACAGCACTCTCATTCATATAACCCATCCCCCGTTCATTCTTGCCGTTGATATGGAGTAATTATGTTTTCGAGGTTTCTCATGAACGGTGATCTACTACATTGAATTATCAAAAACCCACTAATTCGCAATTACCTTTGTGCTAAGCATACATCAAGATTGAACAATAGGATAAGATAATTAAACGTGACTTTTCATTATCAATTCACCAGTTGAACATCTGTTTTTAGTACTTGGCATGTCGTGCCACCTTGTAGATTAGTCACATGTCTCAGCAAGCGCGGATGTCATCGTCATTCATTCGCGGCCTGCTTTCGCTGCGCTGGATCCATGCCCCTACGTTTTCCAGAACAACATACAAATTCTTTTCAGAACCTTCAACTTCCTGCATACTATCGCTATCATGAGAATATCGTGGGAGGCTCAGGCCGCTGCCAAGCGAGCCGCAACGCTGAACAAGATTCGCCCAGAATGGAGACTGCCCTCCGAAGACCTCGAACGAGCTCGTCAACAACGCGATATCACGGGCTCTTTTATCGAGAAGTTCTTGGATGCAGAAACTATTTCAATAACGTCAATGAAAAGCTTGAAAATCGCGGCGACTGTTGCTGATAGAACATGGTCTGCGACTCAAGTGGCGACAGCGTTTTGCAAAAGAGCTGCCATCGCCCATCAAATCGTAGGATTATCTATATCACCGCACCAGTAATTTCTAACTAGGTTCTCTCTCTAGAACAACTGTCTTCACGAAATCTTCTTTGATCAAGCAATCGACCGAGCCAAGTATCTGGACGAGTACTTTGCCAAGCACAACAAACCACTTGGGCCACTCCACGGCCTCCCCATTAGTCTGAAAGACCAGTTCCACGTCAAGGGAGTCGACACAACTATGGGATACGTCGGTTGGATTGGCAGCAACCTCGGTATCTCGGATCCAGATAAAGCCCACAAGGTCGAAAGTCAGATCGTCAAGGAACTGTTATCCTTAGGCGCAGTGTTGTTCTGCAAGACAAGTCTGCCTCAGACACTTCTCTTTGGAGAGACAAAGAATAACATCATCGGGCAGACTTTGAACCCGCATAATCAGAACCTATCATGTGGCGGTTCTTCTGGAGGCGAAGCTGCACTAATGGCCTTGGGTGGTAGCTCTGTTGGCGTCGGGACAGATATTGGAGGATCACTTCGCATCCCTACTGGTTTTTGTGGCATCTTTTCCATCAAGCCGACATCGCTTCGACTTTCCTACCGAGATGTTGCGAATACTAATCCCGGGCAGGATACCTATCGGTCAACGGTTGGATTCATGGGAACCTCGCTTGACGCTTTGGAGCTGATGCTTACGTCTGTCCTTGGCACGGAGCCTTGGGGGCGTGATCCAGCTGTTATACCGCTTCCTTTCAGACACGAGATAACAGAATCCTACATGGCGCGAGCGGATCCAGAAGGAAATGCCAAGACATCCGAAAAGCCCTTGAAGATGGGCGTGCTTTGGTCTGACGGGATGGTCGGGCTACATCCACCTGTTCTTCGTGGGTTGCGCATGGTTACTGAGGCGGTGAAAGGTGCCGGTCATAAGGTATTTTCGGAAGCAGTGATATGAAAAGCACGAGACTTCCGCTAATGTGAGCAGGTAGTAGATTGGGAGCCACCCGCACAGGCTACAGCCACGGATACTCTTGTGAGCTAAATCAATGCAACTATTGTACTGGATAGGATTCACTGACAAATACTTTGCAATACAGGGAGAATTCTTCAGTGCCGATGGCGCTCACGACATCAATCATCACCTCGACCGCTCCGGAGAGCCTTTGATATCAGACTTGAGAGATGGGTTTCAGCTCAAAACTCCCACTGAGTTGCTAAAGTACCAAGACCTGACTCTCCAAGGCCTTGAGTATGAGCGGCAGTATTTGGACTATTGGAACTCGACTGAAGACGCAGACGGTATGAACATGAACCCTTCCGAAGTGTGCTTGGTTTTAATGTGCCACAGGCCAGGTTGTAGATGCCGTTATCATGCCTGTAGCACCGCACGCGGCTGTGATACCCGGCAAATTCTACCACGGAGGTTAGTTTAACATGTATCGCAATGTTACCATGATTCATACTGAGCCCAAGCGCAGCCTACACCGATGCCATGAATCTGACCAACTATACGTCCGTTGTCATCCCTGTCACGAAAGCAGATGAGAAAGTTGACGTCTTCGATGACTCGTATGAGCCGCTGGGAGACACAGATCGGAAGAATTGGAAAGCCTGTAAGTCTCACCCCCAACAGCGTTTTCTAGATACCAGCCATATTTTTTCCCCGCTCCTTCTTCTTGTCTTGAAAGCTCGGTTTCTGACTATACTAGATGATCCAGCGGTGTATGATGGGGCGCCTGTAGGCGTTCAAATCGTCGGGAGAAAGTTTGAGGAGGAGAAGTGTTTGGCGATAGCTCGGATTATCTACGCAATTATTCAAGAAGCAAAGAAGACTTAGAAAACATAGAATAAGGGTAGAAATAAATATCGGGCCTGATCTAACGTGACTCAAGAAAGTGGAAGCCATGTTTCCAAGTCCCTCGAAATTTGCATCCACGAAGGTCGAGGTGCCTCTCGTTGAAACCTGTGAGTCTGATCCATGCGTTCCCAAACGCGTATCATGATCTCCTTTGCCTGCTGATATGACTGAAATTTACAAATATCAAAGGCACGTTCAATCCACTGCAATAACTTCTTCCGCCTCGAATCGCCCATCGCTTCACAACCAGCCATGAAAGCTGCCCATGCCGTGCCTGGTCCAGGCTGCTTATGCCGCACCAATGAAGCGTCGAAAATTTCCAATCCCTGGATAACTTCATCAACATAAGTTTGAAGAACGAGGGGATTGACATTGCGGATTCGCCGGTAGAAGAAGATAAGAAGAGATGCGGTGAGGCATCTGAACATGCAGACGTTTGGTGGCTTATTGGCGTCGATATTGGTCGACATTTTGTGAGTGTGGAAAAAGTCGCAGACGGCATCCTCAAGACTTTGAGCCTGGCGTGATAGCTTTTCTTTGAGGCGATCGTCTCTGAGCTTGTGAGGGATTTCGGTTGCATCCATCCAGTTTGCTAACCGCGTGGTACGCGATAGCAGACTTAGCCACTGCTCAGGGATACCATAAATAACATGGAATTGATCCTCAATACCATGTCGTGGGTCTTCTAAGTGGATATCCTGGTTACCAGTTTGGGCGTCTTTGTGACTGTCGAGGCTGGCGTCAGCTTCTCCATAGTGGTACTGAACCCGAAGAAAGTCGTCTAAACCAGTGTCTTCTTGGATATAGCCGATGCCAGGCTGGGAGAGCGTCGTACTAGCATCCAAAACATTGGCACCCATGGCCTGTTGAAACTTTCTATAGTCGTGAAGTACATAAGTACTCTCGCCAACTATTCTGCTCCATGTATAGACATGATGCAGCAATCGTATTCGTCGTGAAATATTCCGTTCAGCAAGCCCACGAAACCGAACCAGCCGTTCGGCCTCGATTTGGATACGGCGCGTCTCGGTCTGATCAGAAACTACCCACTGCGTATGTTTGTCAGTGCGCAAACTATTTAAGATGTTGGATATGAAGCACGTACAGCGTGGCCCATGAGTGTCTGTAGTGCTATTAGTTGTTCTTTATACTTTGCTGTCTTCGGGCCTTGTATTCCTGATTCGAAACATTGACGGAAGTGAATGCTGGCGTCTCGAAGTGCCTTCTGACTCAACTGCAGCCAGTGACCTGGTGGGTGATAAGACGTGTCGTTCATCAGGTACAGATGATAAGATGAAGTAGAAATAAGCCCGTATAGGTTAGTAAGCTTGGCCTTGTTTACGGTTGACCTTTTCAGCATCGTGATTTCAGCCAGAGTGTGTAATGCTAACTCGAGATGCATCGGACCCCATGCGAACTTCTCGGTCAGAGGGACAGAGGCCATTCGTGGCATGACTACCGCCTCGAAGTTTCTGAGAAGGAAGGGGATCTCAGGAGAAGACAGGTCTATCAACCCGACTTCATTTCTCGACAAAGAATGAAGTGGAAGGTTGTTGATAGACGGCTGTGAATGATCTTGGTCAAGAGGGATGGTAAAGGGGGTTTCAGGCATGGTAGCAGCTTGGATGGTTGGAGTGC
The DNA here is from genome assembly GCA_013266185.1 of Fusarium sarcochroum. Classification (NCBI taxonomy): domain Eukaryota; kingdom Fungi; phylum Ascomycota; class Sordariomycetes; order Hypocreales; family Nectriaceae; genus Fusarium; species Fusarium sarcochroum. The sequence continues at coordinate 5,578 of JABEXW010001048.1, read as the reverse complement.
TGGGTTCAGTTAAATCTAGATTTTCAACTGGTGGTATGTCAGGAGCAACTTCAAAGTCTAGCGCGAAAAGGTCAGTCCATGCAAGGTGGTTATCCCAATCTCCAGCCAACTGAAGGGCGCCATAATCGCTTCGCAGGGACAAGCCATGGTCATGAACGTCGAGGGAGCTTGACGGACGAGGTTCATTCGCCTCGCCTGTGAGAGTAATCGATGCATGAGCAGAGTCTTCGGGGGTGAGAGTCGTCGCCGGCGTGGTTTCAGGGACAGGGGTTGCATCAAATAGACCGAAAGGCCCAATCGTGATTGCTGACGACTGTGATGAGTCCGTATTCCTAGAGTGACTTTCGATATCTAGCAGAGCTGGTCCGACTGAGCTTGGCGATAGACTTGAGGAAATGGCTGCTGCCATAGATGATCTTGTCTCAGCTAACGAGAATAAGTATGCTTGGCAATAACTTATCAGCATGGCCTTCTTACCGGTATAGATATGTCGCCTTGAGCCTTGACCTGGGCCAGAGGGCGATGCATCTCTGTTAGAAGGCGATGCTCCAACCCATTGCAAGTTGGAAGAGAATCCTTCACATGTTATACCACATGCTCTGCATTTGAGGCATACCGGTTTGACTTGGTCGCATTTAACATGGCGTCGTCGACAGGTGAGACATCCTCCTAGGGAGTAAGGCCCCCGCACTCGTCTCCCGGCACCTTCGAGCTTCCGTGGCATGGGAATTGGGGGAAATCAGGGAGTCTGTGTCAAAAATGCCATGCCCAGATTCAGTATGTTATTCCTTGTGTTGAGAAAAGTTGCTTCTGGGTTCCGATAATCATCGAGGTCGTGATACTAGACTAATCGGTAGTTTCTGTGGAGCAAAGTTCCTTTCCGGAAGGTAATTCCAGAGTCAAAGAAACGTATGTGGAGTGGTTAGTAATCTGTGCGACCAATCTAATGATAGCTTCATCCGGAACCAGATGCCAAAGAATATCATGACTGAAATGCCACATATCGTTATCCACAGCCATGCGCATCAAATTCTTCAAGTAGTTACTCGTTCCGAATAATGTGTCTCAAAAATTCTCTGAATGGCTTTTTTATTGTGTGCTTCTTGGTCTACAATAGGGTATTTAAAGCCTTCATGTTGGGCTGTCGCAGTGTGTTTCTCTCACTTACAAGTATACTTTTTGATGATTATATCAAAAGGCTTACTGAACCCTCTCGGAAGCCGACGTTAAGAAACTTCAGCAGTACCGGAAACGCCATGCAAAGCCTAGCCGCAGTAGCGTCGAACCCGCCAGATGATACGGCAACCTCCCTGCACAGACATCCCAGTCGCGCAACAACCATCAGACCAACTTCGCTCAGACAAATCGACGAAATTGTCCACGATACAGAATCCCACTTGTCATCATGGATCTGCGTTTTCGGGTCGTTCCTCTTACTGATCCCGTCCTACGGTGCGTGTCGTATCACCTGATCCTAGGTCAACAAGCTGACGTGTTAACCACAGGTTTCCCTCAATCCATTGGAACATTCCAGGCCTATCTGCAAGAAAATCAACTCTCGGCTTATGCCTCCCGTGATATAGGTTGGATCTCAGGCCTTTACACAGCTCTCACCTTGTTGCTGGGTATACAAGCCGGGCCTATCGTCGACCGCTACAGCCCGATGGCTCTTGCGCCGATAGCCGTCGCTCTCATGATTCCTATGTTCTTCATACTCGCCGAATGTTCGGAGTACTGGCAGTTTACGTTGTGTTTGGGCCTCTTTGGGGGTATTGGTGGTGCTTTCACTTCAACGATTGCTCTGTCTATCGTCGGAAAACTATTTACTCGACTTCGAGGCCTGGCAATAGGTGCAGCTCTGACTGGATCCGCGTTCGGAGGTGTCATCATACCATTCATGTTGAGGGAGCTATTCCCAAGATGGGGATATGCTTGGACCGTGAGGTTTCTTGGTATCCTCATGACTGGTCTCCTTATCCCGGGATGTTTGTGCTACCTGCCCTATATGAAGATGTACGACCTCCATCTTCGCAGCCAAAGGACAAGCGCCACATCGGAGCACAGTGATGCTTCGGATGCCCGTGAATCTCTTGACGAGTCTACCGAGAAACCCAGATCTGCCCCCATTATCAGCTTCAGTGCCTTTCTATCACGTCCATTTGCTGCAATCGCTGCAGCATTCGTCTTTTTAGAATTCGTCATCTTTGGTGTATCAGGTAACTTGCCTACTCTTTCCTTGCGGGCAGGGAATCCTGTAGAGACGGGCTATGATCTCATTGCCATCATCAACGGAGTTGGTTGCGTTGGTCGGATCGTATCGGGACTTCTCGGAGACAGATACGGGCATTGCAATATTCTAATTCTTGCGACATTGTTGACAGCCATCGGAATGGCGGGTAGTCTTTTGCCGTTCGGTACAACGCGAGTCAATGCGCTATATGCTTTCGCCGCGATATGGGGGATGGGTTCTGGGTTTTTCTCGGCTTTGATTCCAGCTTGCATTGGTAAGACATGCGAGCACAAAGATTACGGCCAATATCTTGGGACGATCAACTTTACCGTCAGCTTCTCTCTGCTTATTACTGTGCCTATTGGTGGTCAGATGCTACAGGAGCTGGGAGGCAAGGCGCTTGCCGGTCTATATGTCGGAGTTTTATGTCTGTCGTCTGCTGCGGTTTATATAGCCAGATCGTTTCTCTTGGGATCATGGGTGAAGCTTCCGGAAAGGATCTAGATAACTGGATTTATCGAAGTAGCTTCTCAATTACGATGACGGGGAAGGATATTTATTAGTAAAGAAGAGAGGCAAGGACTGCAGTTACATCACCAAACCCGAATTTTGACGTACTAAAAAAGACATCCATTTTAAATTCTAATCCATGTACGATTCAAGAGATTAAGAAATTATCGCAGCTATAAGGTCTATGCTGTGCTCCTTTTACTCATGTCAAGCGTCATTCTAATGCGGAACTGGTTACTCAATCCGGACTTGGCCAGGTTCGTAAGCACAGACCTGGTGTAACGATGTACTTATGTACGAGTATTCGCTTTTCGTATTTCGTTTGGCAAAGTTGGTCCCCTCCTCCCCCTCGCAACTTGATATTCAGCGTGTCGATTCTTTCTAGCATCCCCACGTTCACATCAACCTTCACCTGATGACCGGTATACGCCGTCCTCACAGAAAGTCCCGACAGGGCTGTAGGGAATGTAAACGCCGTAAGGTCAAGGTAGGCCTGTGATTGGACACTGACCTACTGGGCATTCCGTGCTAAACAGCTTGATAGTGTGACGAGATACGCCCTTCCTGTTTCAATTGTACACGTTATGGTGTCCAATGCACTTATGGAGTCGAATCCCCCAAGCGAGACAGAGTTTGGTCGCCCCCGGTTCGAACCTCCGACTCCCCTGTTCTGGAATCTCCGTCGGCAGAATCACAGCCGCAAGATCATGTTGGTGTTGAATCATATGTACTTGATACCTTAGACATCAACTTATTTGATACACCCGATGTTACCCGCCTTGGCCAGTCCTGGAGACTCGATCTTGAGCTTATGCACCACTACTGCACGGGTCACTAGCAACACAATGGCTTGCTCAGAGGCCGCGAGGCATGTGTGGAGAGTGATCTTTCCCCAGGAAGGCTATGTTCACGAGTACCTCATGCATGGCATCCTGTCACTCGCTGCGCTTCACAAGGCTTATCTGATGCCGAACCGTCGCGACACTTATCTCAGGCAGTCTTCGTTCCATCACTCTCTTGGTCAGGAAACCTTCACCACCCTCCTTTCCAACGTGACCAGCGACAACTGGCAGCACGTCTATTGTTTTGCGACGATAGTGATTGCCTATGTTTTATCTCCCTCCATACGGTTCAACTGCGAGACACAGCCAGAGACAACACCCGTATCGAGGACATTGGAATTATTCTCTGTTACTAGGGGTATCAAAGCCATTCTGATGCCCTTTATAGCGCAGCTCAACCAAACGCGCCTAGCACCACTGGTGACCAGTGTTTGGCTGGTTTCACTCGATCCTATTCCCGATCGGTAAGTGTTGGTACCGAAGCCTCCGAACCTCTGACACTAACCCGACGCCTAGAAAACCGTCACTTGAATACTCAGTACTTCCAGATGATGATTTCTCCGCATTATCCTCGCTTCGTCGCTTCTTGTCTGAAAGAGAACCCTCTGGAAACAAGGCCGATTATCACAAGGCAGTCTCCATACTCGAAGTCTCGGCAGTGCAGATAGCCCATGCCGATGTAAATGTTGAGGTCGGTGCGATTCTATTATGGCCTTTCTTTCTCCCCGACAGTGTTATTGGCGATATTAGAGAGCGGAAGCCTCACGGTTTGCTGGTGTTGGCATATTACGCAGTTTTTATGAATGCCCTGGATAGAACCTACTGGTTCCTCAGAGGTTGGGGCCAAAAATTGTTAGAGGATATTGAAAATCATATTGGGGACCAGGAACAGTTTGAGGGCCTCTTGGCATGGCCGCGAAGACAAGTTGGTGAATAACAAAAGAACTGTGCTTGGAAATGAGTATACTGTGATGGAGACATACACTGGTAATGAATCCTAGCACGACTGTACAATATTGTAATTATGGTAAAAACCCAAGTTACATCGCTTCATGCTATTATTGAAGCCTGAGATGTATTGCTTGTGCATAAGTGGTCCAAAACTGGTTGACGATAGTAGTAGCTGAACCGTTGAGACAAGGTCGATACGGACTCGCCATAGAAAGCATAATGATGTGACAAACAAAGAAGTCTTTCTACGTAGAAAACATTTCACAGCAATGTGTTATGATTTTATCCGAGCATGGTCTTTGACACTGGCCTCACGGACAATGCCAAGTACGAAATACGACGTCACGCTTGGATGCGAGCATTCGCTCCTCGCATTTTTCTCGTTATACATTACTTCATTCTGCCCCCGACACGTCTTATCATTCTATTCATTCTAGAATCGCAGCAAAATGTGGATTTTCTCTCTTTTTTTGCGCTTGTAAATATTATTCAATTCGTTCCTACACATGTCGCTCTCCAGGTCAAGAATACTACCTCGGGATCTGTTGGCTTTCAGCCACGGGGCAGTCCGAACACTTCACACCAGCCAATCTTTTACCATAAGTACCTCAAAAATTTCAAACCGAGCTCCGTTGGCCGATTATCTATATACAAACACCAAGCTGTTGACCCCACGAAGTTCGAACCGCAGGGAAGTGGCTTTGCCAAGTCAGGAAGAAAATGAGGGACTCGCTTCCTACGCCCTGTATGTGCAATGCCGTTGACACCGATCAAGAGCTATTGGAAACTGAGTGGATGACGATTCACAGAACAACTCTAGACACGATCGCGAACTGGTCTCGCGAAGGCTCACTATGGCCTATGACTTTCGGTCTAGCCTGTTGCGCCATCGAGATGATGCATCTATCAGGTCCCCGCTACGATCAGGACTGATTAGGAACATTCTTCAGAGCATCGCCCCGGCAATCGGATGTGATGATCGTCGCCGGAACAGTTACTAACAAGATGGCACCAGCACTGCGCCAGGTTTACGATCAGATGCCCG
>JABEXW010001047.1:0-26795 GCA_013266185.1 Fusarium sarcochroum | reverse complement strand
GTGTAATAAAGTGCTGGGCAAGGTAATAGGCTTAGACTTTAATTTCGATTAGTTATTAAAAGAATTAGGCTCGGGACACCCAGCTTTAAATAAAGGGGGAGGTAAGAAATAATAAATTTAATAGCTAGGAACATATAGGCAAATAAAAGGTAGACCATAACGGCGATAGAAAGGTACCAGTAGTGACTTATATGCTATACCCCCAAGGTCGCTAAATCACTCTTTATATTTTCAAAGGAGGTATTTTATAGTCGCTATAAGTATCACATTAAAATACCATTCTAAGTGTTTACTACTAAGCGCTGTTTGCTTTAAGCTAATACTTAAACAATGCGAAAAAATAAATGCATATGCCTACGTGCTGAGGTATGTATAGTATGACAGAAGCAATAAAGACCTAGGGCTGCGATTTACTGTCTAAGCCGCATTGAAGTACAGGGATTTAGTGGTGCAGTACGCCTTAATACCCTCGATTCCATGCTCAGCACCAAGACCGCTCTGCTTAGCACCTCCAAAGGCAACATTAGGGTTGAGCTCGTGGTGTGCGTTAATCCAAACCGTGCCTGCCTTAATCTTAGCGGCCATTCTGTCAGCCTTCTTTAAGTCCTTAGTCCAGACAGAGGCGCTAAGACCCATAGGGTTGTTATTGGCACGTTGGAGGACGTCCTCTTCGTCCTTCCACTTCAAAACAGGAAAGACGGGGCCTGCAGAATGTTAGTGTCATATCATCATGGCGAGAGGAAAACTATACCAAATGGCTCCTCGACTACAATTCTAGAATCATCCGGGGGGTTCTCCACGATGGTAGGGGTGATAAAGTATCCCTTGCCGGCAGTTGACGCACTGGTCGAGCCAGCCGCCAGCTTGAGGTCCTGGGACTGGATATCTGCGAGTAGGTCCTTCACCCTATCGAACTGCAGGTGATTTTGGACTGGACCCAGAACTGTGCTACTTTCCAGACCATCACCCACAGTAAAGCTATTGACCGCTGCGGCCACCTCTCGCAGCAAGTCGTCGTAGATCGACTCGTGGGCGTAGATTCGCTTAATGGCCATGCAGAGCTGTTTTCAATATAAGCCAAGCTCAGTGTGGAGGACTTTCCGCAGCTTACCTGACCAGAGTTCATTAGTGCTCCAAAGGCAATCTAGGTAGCTCAGAGTTAGCATCTCTACTTCAAGTCTTCCTTTGGAGAACTGACCTTTGGAGCAATCTCCTTAACATCAACATCATCGCAGATGATAGCGGGATCGTTACCTCCCCTAATCACGTTAATCATTGGTCACTGACTATCAAGAGCCGACTCACAGTTCGAGAGTGACGCGCTTGAGCGTTGGTGCAGCGCTCTGCAAGACCTTCTTTCCAGTTGCTGTAGATCCAGTAAAGCTGATCTTGTCCACGCCCGGATGCGCCGTCAGCCACGGTCCAAGGTCGTCATTACCGCTGAGTGCTTGAACGACGCCTGAGGGGAAATACTGGGAAGCCAGCTCAGCGAGCTTCAGCCCGCAGTAGGGAGTGAAAGGTCTATTCTGGAGGATTATTATGTTTGTCTTGATAACCATCATCATCAAACTTACGATGGCTTGAGAATGAAAGCGTTACCCGCAATGAGAGCCGGGCCAATCTTCGCGGTGGCTATCCTCAAGGTTACTATTGTCTCTTGGAACGAGATAAGGTGCTTTTACCTAAGAAAACCGGGACTGGAGTTGTTAGCTTTGTACAAAGAGATATCCGGGAAAGCTCACTCACAATTCCAAGGCACAATGCCAACCGCAACACCTATCGCTGGTCAGTTTGAAAGACTAGATTAGCTGTGAAATGGCGTACCGAGAGGGACGTATTTGGTGACGACTCGACGTCCTGGCTTGTCCTCAATCACCTGCTCAGGATCGGGCAGCTGTGAATATCCCTTGAGGAACTGAATAGCCATGCTGATCTCTAGATGAGCCAGTTGAATCTTTATTTCTCGTCAGACCAAAGTCGTAGTGAGCATAGAGCTAAAAGACTTACAGATTTTCCTTGCTCCTTGACCAGCAGGACGGCAAGGTCCTCCTTGATAGCATCAATACCGTCCGCATAGTTGGCCACTAAGCTCTGGCGCTCCTTGTATGAGACATCAGCCCAGGAATCAGATGCCTTCTTAGCAGCTTCCACAGCTCTGTCAACATCTTCCTGGGTCGACACGGGCACCGGGTGGTTCTTCTCGAGGGTAGACGGATTAGTACCCTGGGTGGTCTCCTTTGTGGTTTCGAGCTTCCCGTCGATGACGTTATAGAACTCTGTGAAGCTGAGCTTTTCGTTGGATTTGACAGCCATATTTACTGATATTGATGGTAATTAGAAAAGTATTATTTCTGAATTAGGTCTCATTCCAGCGAATGTGACACTGGTAAGTACTTATAGCTGGAGTCTAGAGATCAAAGAAGCCAGTATCGTCACATGTTTGAATACGCTAGCACCGGATGTTTCATCCGCCGGTGGTGTTGCAGGATAACTCCGAAGCGGTGAATATCCTGAAGCACTTGCCGAAAAGGGGGTTTATAGCGGAGCAGAGCTAGGACAGATACTGCAAAGAGGCCGTAGTCTAAATGCAATAGTGGAATCTACTATTAGGGTCCCAAGACCCTGGCATAGATTTGTCATGCCAAGGAGAGAAAGATAATGCCCTGCGACATACCGAAAAGCCGAAATCTACTTCAAGCATTCTATTAAAGAAGCATAGATTGTTTGTGTAATTTTCGTATTTATTGTCCAGTGATAAAGTTATTTAAGTTTAAATGAAGGTTCTCGGGGACTGAAATTCTGCGACTCCACTGGCCAGGAGATTTGCCCCTGGCTCCACGATCTTCTCGTAGTGGAGGCATACTAAACAAAATCTCCACGTTGGTGTAACGTCTCAAACAGGTCAAAGCTTTAATTGCGCCATGCTTTGGCCGCCAGACTGGGGGTTCGGGAGTTTAGTTCAGACCCTAGGAGCCTAGTGGCTCCGGAGTACGACCTCGGCAACCTGAATTCAGAACGTTCAAGACCCGTGATCGTCATTAGGGAGGCAAAATTAGTCGAGCTTGCACTCCGACTATCGATTTGCGATGTGACGTCAAGAACGGAGAGAAAGCGGAATTCATTGTTGCCTTACGTCAAGTTGAAAGCTTGTTCTTGTGTTCTTTTGCTTTGCTCCTAATTTTCAGAGGTCCCTTCTGATACGAAGCAAAGACAGATCTGAACATAGACAGATCGCTGATAATCGGATTTCAAATTGAAACATCTCTATCCACCCCATTAAAGTAAAGCTCCTACGCCACCCACGCTGTACATGAGGTTTCTTCCATGTGGTTAAGAATCAACATCACACGTAGATTATATCCCGCATTCAAAAATTGAAAAATATTCTTATCTCAACAACCAAAAAAACATAATGCCTTCTAACTCTCGAGGCGTGAAGCCTAAGTCGTTGCAGCAGGACTTGGTACGATATCTGAGATTTAAAACTACCTACTTATAACCACTCCAACTGCGATATGCTGCAAAGAGAACACTAGTCACTTTCCAGCCTTTCCTACTGACCCTTGTTGTGTCACCACCATGCCTTCTTGTAGGAGCCACAAGATGATTACACGCTCTGTAGGGTAGACAAAAGCCACACTCGATCCATATCCATCCACTGCTGAATTCCGGTACTTGATAGGAACTCAAATCATACATTCACTACCTCTCATAGTCCAATCCCCATAGTTCAATTTTGGATTGATCAGCTTTCTCCCCAGGGGTGTCAAGGGATGAGAGATTGTATTACACCTGTTGCTATCTTGCTTGTGTCCAATTCCAGAGCTTTTTACCCTGCACCAGTGAGCCTAAGAACAGCCTCCCAGGAGTCGTGCAAGTCAACAGGAAACGGATTTCCTGGTGCCAGTCTAGGACATCGTTGGCCTCGGGACTTGGTTGTTGGAACTAAGTGCTTCGAGTTCACTGGCCGGCAATCGACCGCCACTACCACACACTTACCGCATGCACATAGATGTAAAGCAACCACGTTCTCGGTTTCGACGGCTCCCAGAGACCGGCCCACACCGTGGAAGTAGATACACATGGACCATCTGGTCTTGGGTTTTTCTTCTTCCGGAGTAAAGCACCGCACGTTTATATCTAGTCCTCTGCTCGCTTTGCGCTTCATAAAATAGTGGAATGTCCTGACTACCTTTTGCATTGAGCCACCTCTAGGGATCTTGGATTATTGTTTAAAAAACAACATACTGATACGAAATAATATTAAAAAGAAATACGAAAGACTAAGCTCTTTTTATGAACTGTTCTTATCCTCTATACCCTCGCGTAGGATCTCAACTTGTATCTTCATCTCGACCCAGAGCTCTAGTTTATCCAAGTCGTCTTCATCCGAAACTGTAATAGAGCTAGAATCATCGCTCACTAACACCCAAGCCTCTGCGGAGCTTCTGACTGTTGGATTGGCCTTTGACCGCCGGGCGATTGCTAAAAGCGTTGCCACAAACGCCTCCTGGATGTAGGCAAAGCTGAACTTGTCCGTGATCTCAGCGATGGCCCTGCACAGCTTGTCCGGAAATTCGATGTCCTTGTTGGTTTTGAGCTTCCCCTGCCAGAAGCGGCAATATGCCTCTCGTTGGTCAATATTTGGGTCGGGGAAGTAATACTTTCGGTCGAACCGAGATGGGCGTTTCTATACTCTTAGCGGGTGGTTATTCATACAGAAAGATGAATACTTATCGAGATTCCCGGATCTAAGAGTTCCAAATGGTTAGTACTGGCGATGATGAAAATGCCATCGTTCTGCTTGAGGCCGTCAACTTCGTTCAAGAAGTAGCTCCTCACGCTCGGCGTGACCAGTGAATCAATGTCTTCAAACACCAAGTAGCAAGGCGCAAACTCCCTAGCCTTCTGAAAGATGATGTGAAGAGAGTACTCGGGTCCCGCCCACGACTCTAGGCTGCGAACGTAGACGGTGGGAATGGTAGGGGTTCTGTCAGCCAGCATATGTATCGTAGCTTTAATGCTGATAGTCTTTCCGTTCCCAGGGGGGCCATGGTAGATAATTCCTCGCTTCCATGGCACGCCGAGACCTGTGTACGTCTGCCTCGACTCGAAGAAGGAAATGTGGTCGTTGATGAGCGACTTCTTCATCTCCTTGTCTAGGATGACGGCCTCCCATGTTGATTTCTGCGCGCTCTCCCACAGCTCGCGATCTTTCTGGAAAAAGCCCTGATCGAAGACCCACACTTCATTGTGCAGGTCGCTTCCCCACGACCCTACGGCAAGAACAAGTTGTTCAGCTTTGTAGACATCGGCCGTGAGGATGTAGTTGTTCCTGATCTCCGGGTAGGATTCTGACCCATCCCGGCCGTCGACTAGGTAGATGATGAATTCTTCTCCCTTCCACTGGTAGAGGAACTTGCCAAAGATGACTGTCTCGCCTAGATACCCTTTGTTACCATCCATACGACGGGCGGGCGGCAAGTAAACCGTCCATTCAAGCGACGACGGCAGGTCGCCCTTATCTTGCACAGGAGTCATGGTAGCGTGACCGGCGCTAGCAAAAGCCAGCAGATCACAACGGCTGCCCATGTCGCTGTACTGTGGGACCACGACAAGGTCGAGCTCAGGGTACTGTTTCTTGAGAGACGAGGTGAAGACTAAATCGGTATTAATTCGCTTGCCGTCGGAGTGCTTGAAGTAGGAGTTGGTCGCGCCGTCGCCATCTTGGCTGGGTCGAAGAGATCTTGAGAGTAGCGGTTGCGAAGATACAGGCTTCAAGGTGGCTGATTCATCGTGTCCGCTATCCGGCGAAGGATGCCCATGCTTGATAGCGCCATGGAGTTGGGGAGATGGAAGCTTCATAGTCGGGGTCTGGGAAAGGCGCTGCTGGGTTGAGCAGCCTGGAAGAGTTGAAGTTGGGCGGCTGTTCATCTTGTTACCGCAAGTCTTCAGTAGATTTGTGTATTGGTTGTTCTTGATATAGCTGCAGCCGTGTCCTTGTGACTGTGCTGACTGAGAAGTTGAAATAGATTCCAATGTGGTTGCCTGGAAGGCACCAGGTCTGAGAGGGGAAGCTCATGACGCTGCGCCTACCAGTACTGACAGGGGTTGTAATTTGTCAGACTGCCCATGTGCTGCGCCTCTCCAATCAGCCTATATCACAGTCGTGGAAATATAGGTCCACTCATTGGCCAACACTCACACCAGAGTACAGACGCGTTGTATTCCCGTGACCTGGGCGATCGACCTTGCCACGAACATTGCTATGCCAGCATCACACAGCACCAAAGGCCACTGCTCACTCACCCCGGTGCTGTAGATTACAATCTACCCGATGATGTTCAGTCACTCTTCTACAGTCAGGTATATCGAGCACCTATGGTATTCTCCGTGCACTGCTTTTTGCTGTTAAGTGAGCAGGAACACTTCGAAGCAGCCCGCAATGACCCCGAGAATGTGGCTCAGCAAGTTGTGTACTGTTAGAGCACATCAGTTAAGGTCAAGTACTGCTGCTGTGGCTGGCCAGCGCCGCTTGGCTTCAAACGGACAGTGCCTACTTTTGTGAACGAGCCTTTAGTACAGCGCTTATAGCAACTGAAGTAACTGCAATTGAAATTCAATTCAAGCAATTCAAATCGGGGTTTTCCTCAATCAATTCAATTCAATCTAAGTGCCACGTTACCGGAATCATGGCTATTGTTGTCCACTACGAAGGCTGCAAAAAAACTTGACTATACCAAGAAGGTCTACGATCGAGTGAGAGAGAACCTTCCAAGTCATGTTAATGTCTATGATGCCATGAGGAAGGCTGGAACCACCAATAATCCAGTTCAATCTAGTATCAAGTAGCATGAGACGCACCCTTGAACAGTATTCCCAACGACGGAGAGATCCCTGCGGACAATACTCCCTGGGGTCCTCCACAACAAGGGCGTTCATTTCTATTTATACAAGACGAATGAAACTCACACACAGATCCTACTAAGTCCGATCCACCAGGTGAGTTCCTACAATTGACCTAGCATGACTATCCAAGTCTTATTGAGCTAACATGGTTACACAGTTGAAATTCCCAGGCAGACATTTGAAACGGACGATAATTCGGACCAGCCGATGGAAATCGGCGAAGACAATTTTAAACCCGAAGAACCAGACTCCTTCGATTGCTCTGAACTTGGCACCAACCATTATGTCACCAGGAAACCCATGGTCACGGCCACCGACGACTTCTGTAATGCGACACAAGCCATTCAGAGGCCAGACGACGGCTCCGAGTTCATATTGACCACCTACCACGGCGGTTCCCCCGATGAAGTCACATTGCTCATCGAATTTGAAACTCCTGAAGCAGATCACGCAGTTGAGAGAGACGAATGCGGCTTTTATCTCAGGGTTGTAGTGCTCGACAGATGCGATAGTAGCAATGTCGATAACCCCCCTAACTTCAAGGCTGGCGGCGTTGCCAAGAAAGGCCAGCTCAAATATCACATGGAGCTAAGCAAGGCGCGGCCAGCCGCGTCAAAGGGTGTCTTTGCCGGCTGCAAAGTCGACACCAACTTTGTTAGACCGCGGTTTACTGCCAGTAAGGTTCGCGTTTGGGGTGTAGGCTGGTCAACTTCGGATATCGGCAAGCGATTTGGCAAAGAGGCCGCAGAATGTGGTTTTCAGAATATCGATGCGGCTTTCCACTTCAAGTATGAGGGTAGCGATGATGATAGGGAGTGGTCGGCTGAGTTGGAAGGACACGTTAATGTGGATGAGAAGTGTATTGCTGAGGCTATTGAGAAGGCTGGAGGACCCAAGATGACCTATGAAAAGGTCACAAGCGGATGATAGACGGTAACTGGAAGTCCCTTTTGAGGATTCCCATCTCGTGGGAGCCATGTACGACAGGTCGGTATTTGTTGAATGATGGTGTCTGTTTTGCCGTTGGCAGGCAGTAGTGTCCGTCGTTTATTGCAATATATTTTTCTCTAACGGCTTGTACAAAGGAGCTGCTGTATCGAGAATTGTTTGCAACGTGCTCTTGAACAAATCACTAATATAGTGGCATCTAATAACAACAGAGGAGTATGTTCAGACTCAGCATTCACCAATCTGGCTCCAGCAATCGTAGGTAGCATTGCGTTGGCTCTCTCGCAAACTTCTGTACCGCTTCATACCCACTCAACTCATCAGGTGTGGGCAGTAACTCAAAGTGCCATACTATTAGTGCAAAGTGAATCCTGAGGACCTGCAGCGCAAGTCTCTTCCCATAGCATCCCCTGAGTCCCATTCCGAAAGGAAGTGAAGGGCCAGCCATCGAATCATACTTCTCGGCGCCTGTATCAGGGTCTATCCGGAGCCAACGATCTGGTTGGAACTTGGCGATGTCATCATCGTCCCAAACACCTGTGAGTGTTGACTTTGATTCCTGGCGGGCACCAAGACTGCGTTGCTGGTCGTCTAAATTCATGTTTGGTTCAAGATATCTAGGACCGTTCGCCATGAGCCAGATATTGGTGCCTTCTGGGATATGGTGTCCCAGCACCGTAGTGTCGTGTTGTTGTGCTTGGCGAGCGACAAAGCTAATCGAGTTGGAGTGGCGCAGTACTTCATCAACGACAGCATCCAGGTAAGGAATGTTTGCACTGCTGAGCTCTTGGTATGACAAGGTACGCTTCTCTCGAGCAGCGTCGGGGAACACGCTGCGAAGCTTGTCTCGCAATCTCTTTTGAACGCTGAGGTTATCGGTAAGCATCTTGACACCCCATGCAATGGTGGTAGCTGACGTGTCGTAACCTGCAGTCATGAAGCCAAAGAACTCGTCAGCAATGGCGTGACTATGGTATTCAGGGTGTCTTCCTTCTTTGGTGGTCAGTCCACGCTCTCTCAGCAACACCGAGTGTAGAGCGCTTTTTGGTTGTGTGGTGGAGCCGTTTTTGATCGAGTTGATGCCCTCGTCTACTTTATCCCATATGAATTTGTCCTTGATGGCTTTGGCATTACGCATATATGGAAAGCAGCGAATTATCCATGATGTCAAAGCTGGTGCAGGAGAGAGCTGGGTATCCGACACAGATTCTGCCAGCGTGAGAATTGCTGAGAATATGTCTGGAGGAGAGTGCTCGGAAAAAGACACGGCGCTATCAATATCGTCCGGGACCTCGATGTCGGCGTCTTCGACTTTCTTGAGGCACTGGAAGGTGTTGCTATCATGTTCGGTCAAACCAAACGAAGACGCAAAAATGGAATCCAGAGATGCGAATGTGATGTTGTGTTGAGCGGGAAAAGGTTGACCCTTGGCCATCTTGCACTTGAGCGTCCACAACTTGATGAGACTGAGAGTACTCCCATAAACTTCCGGCGCACTAATCTCGTTGGACCGCCAGGTCTCGTGAAAGCTTGTACGATGGGGCTTTGGTGGCGAGTCGTGAGTGACGTTAGCTAGCACTATTTCTTTGTGAGTGATCCTAACTGTAAATAACTCCGTACCCATCCAGCGGGGTTTCCTTACAAATATCCTTTTTGTTCTCAATACATATCTGATCATCTCAGGTACGTCCCCCAGCAACTTCCCAGCTGCATCTTTGTTGTACGGAATTCCAGCGATCGGCTTGGGCAGGATTGCTCGATATACCAGATATAGAACAATACTGCCAATACCGAAGACTGCTAGAGTCACAGGAGAGGTGATTGCAAGCATTATGTCTGGGACTCTTTGCGCGTATTGGTAAAGGTTCTTGGGGGAAACAATCAGGGCTAGAGGTGGAGATCAAGCTAAAATAATGTGACGGCAGGTAGGGTTAAGTCATGGTTCTTATAGACGGATTAATGGATTTCCTAACCTTAAGATTGGCAGTTTTACTGCCCAAGTTGAGGCTCTCGATGTCACGTCGAACTGCACAATCTCATGCAGTGAGATGCGGGGGCTCCAAAAGGACGAATCAGCGAAGTAAGAATACTGCCGCAACCGAAAATTGATCGTATCAGCAGAACCTTGGAATGGACAAGAAATTGTTTTGATGCGCTAGCATGTGACGATCAGTAGAGCGCGCATAATAACCCGTCAACTCTCGGTATTTTGAGTAGGATTGGTTGCAAATGGTCTTCCATGATAATCACATCGACATAGTCGCCACTGATGATGTTATCCCCAGTTGGGAAATGAAATGACATCCCATAGCCCAATGAGAAGACGCAGTCCAAGAAGGGTATCAGCATTTGACACAACAGAGAATGTTCACTTTGTCTGCACCAGATAAGGCCTCGAGCTACTGAACGATTGACCTGAGTTTCTTTCTCTCACTATCATGAACACAACATCCAGATAAACAGGTGATGCAAGTCTAAAGGGTATACTTAAACACTTATTAACATAACTCTATGATGAGTCTAAGCTAAAGCTATACCAGTAATATCTCCCAGCTCCGGAAACAGTACTGTTTTTGTCTTTTTCTTCAGGTCAATCGCGTATACGCCCCCCGATAAATCTGTAACATAGGCCATTGAAGCGTCTTTGTCTAAAGCAAGTCCGATTGTCTCGTGAAGTCGCTTAGCTAGGACTTCCCGCTGAGGCATGTCGCCCCTAGAATGGTTACCGATGAATGCGCGGTTCAAGGAGTTACCCTTTGGTGGATCGCCTCGATCTGTCCAGTACAGTGTTTGCGAGCTCTCAACTAGCTCCATATCGATGGGTTCGGGCAAACTGTCAAAGATGACTTCGATTTGTGATGGGTCATCCATCTTGGCCCGAAGAATGCGTCCTTCGTTTCCCTTTGACGGGCCCTTCTGTGACCAGTAGAAGTATCGGCTGGCCTCATCCACAGTAATACCCACGCACCATCGACATCGGTCTTCCCTATCTTCTGCACTTGAACCAGTTGAAACGAGTACCTCAATATTAGATCCGTCAAGATTGCACCGCATGACCTTCATCCCTTCTCGGTCACACCAGTATAGCTTTCGACTCTGATGGGCAAGCGTGATCTGCTTGGGAGTGTAAACGCCAATGGTGCCAGTCTTGACAATGGTTGTTCTATCAGATCCGTCTAGCCGCGAACGTTCGATGGACCCGTCGTTCTGCTTGAATGTCGGTCCCATATTTGTCCAGTACATGAGCCCATTATCATGATCAATTGTGACGCCGTCTGGCATCGTCGTCATCTCAACGAAGATTGTTTGCAAGTCAGTTCCATCAGTGTTGCAAGATAGAATGCGACCTTTGGGATGAGGAAAGTTTGACAAGTCGGTGTCCATGATGTAAAGACGAGGTAGAATAGCGGAACCCATTTTGTGGTTTGTGTGATAATCAAGCCGGGTATGCGAAGGTCGGAGGGTACGGTGTTTGTTACCGTGCTAATGACCAGGCAATTTGAGCACTTGGGGGCAATAACTATTTATCACAACATTCAGATCGGTAGATGACTCAGGTACAGGTACAGGTTCCAGGCTTAAGAGAAGACTTTGCCTGTCGGAAAGGTCCGATATCGTTCTTTGAGTAAGGATCACAGGACCCGCTGCATTACCGTGTCTTCCGTGAAAAGTGGCTCCGTCCCGGAGGAGTGGGGGGGTGCCGAGGCCGAGATGAATCCACCGCGAAATTATGACGCAAACACGGACTACGCACGGGTCCTAGAACCCCATCGAGGGAATTTTGATCTTGATCCAGGGTAATGTGGGATGTAGGGTTCCATATCGAAGCGGAAAAGCTGCCGCAGGTTCACGTGTCCCCTGCGCATGGGACCAACTCATGATCAAGACGGCAAGCTACGATTACACCACTGCTTGCAATGGAATTGACTCAAACAGAACGAATCCATGATGGGAAGAAGTATTTCCTGACTCCATGCAGCGTGCAGGGCGTATTTGGACAAACTTGGTGCATTCAATGGTCATCTAGCATATTGTAATACATAGTTCATGGACTGAATACAAAAAAGGTATCTCATGACTGCTCTTTGCCATTGGTTTCTTTTCCAGTTTGCGCAAAAGCATCCCAATCTTTCCTGACATTCAAAAGCCTCACAAGCTCTTCATCCCTCTGCTTGACTAGATCGACGTATCGTCGGCCATTAATGGAACTCCGCGTGCCATCAATCCATTTTTGCTTCAACGCCTCATCCACAACAGGGTTCTCGGGTGCGTACCATGTTTGCAGTGGACTCAGTAGATGATCTGCAAAGTGTTCGATGCCTCCTTCGCCGCCACCAAGATGAAACAACAGATTCGGTCCCATAACCCCCCACCTGAGGCCAGGTCCATATGAGACAGCGTCGTCAATGTCCTGAACATCGCAGACATCCTCTTTCAAGATGTGGAAGACCTCTCGCATGACTGCAGCCTGAATGCGGTTTGCAACATGGCCAGGAGCTTCCTTTTTGAGGTGGATCGGTTGCTTTCCTACACTCTGGTAGAATTCCATTGTACGTTGAATGGCACCTGGAGCTGTTTGCGTGCCGCCCACAACTTCTACCAAGGGAATCAGATGAGGTGGGTTGAAGGGATGCCCTACGACACAGCGTTGAGGTCCTGCGCCAGCATCCATTCCTTCTTGGATCGAAGAACAGGTAAGACCGCTTGAGCTTGTTGCGATAACGACATCGGGTCCAAGTTGGGCTCCCATCTCTTGAAACAGTTTGCGCTTGAAGTCTATTCGCTCGGGACCGTTTTCTTGAACAAAGTCGACGTCTTGCAGCGTTTCCGATAGACTTGTGGCGAAGACGACATCCCCAGGCTTGGCATCTGCGTTTTTGGACAATCCGATAGATGAGAGAACTGGAAGCGCGTCTCGAATGAAGTTGCGCAAGTAAACTTCGGCTGCTGGATTGATATCAAAGGCCTGGACTTTGAGACCTTGGGCGACAAAGAGAGCAGCCCATGAAGCGCCAATGGCGCCGCACCCAACGATGCCGACGGTGTGAATTGACGACATGATTTGAATGATAAGAATAAACGAATAGAGAAGATTAATAGAAATTGAGATATGAAGTCAAACTGAATGAAGTCTTGTGCGATAGAATGAACAAATACATGCTCACCATGGTATTTATCTATATGCAAAGGCGACAACCCGGAGATAGCATCATATCCTGTGAGGGTCCTGTGCCAATCCACCTATTTCGTATCAGAATCATCAGCCTCGGCATTTCATTGAGCTGCGTCATGCGCCCGGTAGTTGGATGAGTGTTTGAAGCGCTAACTTGAATCATCCAGTATCAATGACAACCATACGAGGATTCAGCGCAGGATTGAGGGCCGAAAAGACAAACACTTAACGACCCTTGTAGCTGGGTTCACTGTTCAGTGACCGCTACGGAAGAGTCGGATCTCCTGATCGGGAGAATGAACAGACTTGGCTTCTTCTTTCCGTCTTCTAGAAACCTTCTGGAACCTTTCGAGGCGGAAACAGTCCGTTTTGCGGAATGTCTTCTCCACTTTGACCCTCTTTCTCTGAAACGTCAATCACCAAAAAGCGTCATCGTGGATCTAACTCCATCAAATCAGCTCGTGCGCACAGTCAACCTCTTCACGGTGGCCCACTAAGCTGGAATTCATTCCGCTTTCTCAGCCTCATGTTGCACAGATTTCAGGGCCGCGTGTTTGACAACTAACTTATTGTGGGAGTATCCTCCACTCAGTTTCGTCATGCCGTGTGCTGTCCGGTCTCTCCGCCGGCGTTCGCGTTTTATCTCCAAGATTGCCGACTCATTGCTCGGCTTTATGTTTATGGGGACGTGATGGAAGACGCCGAGAGCGCATGGTTGTGGTGGATAGGAGATCATAGAACCCTTGACCGAAAGTTCGCCATACGACTTTTCTGAAGCTAATAAATATTCCCGCGTCTGCTCTGAGGTTAACGCCGTTACTCTACAATAAAGAAAGCCAACAACTCGTTGGTCGAACCCGTGTTACCTGCTTCAACGTCACTACTCATAATTTTCACAACTTTTTCTACCCTTAGCCTCCCTCTTCTCTCTTTCCTCCACTCTTACCCGTTATCCTCAGAAACATGTCTCAAGAACCTAGACTTCCCGACGTCTATGGTCCTGGCACTCACACCGACCGGGAATTCGTTCCTGTGCCTGAGGATACTGCACGCATCTTCAAGTTAATCGCTTCGCAAACCCCAGGCTTCACTCAAGATGAAGACTTGCTTTCCAAGGTCAAATTTGAAGGCGACTCGTTCCCAGTTATTCCCGGCCCCATCAAGGCTGTATCTGTGGCGGCTGCTCTGCACGCCATGGCTGGTGTGATAGCTGACGAGATCCTCACCCTTCGAGGTGTTGAGAACAAGGATCGACAAATCACCGTCAACACGACACAGGCGGGCTTTTGGTTTGGTAATGTCGCAACGGCATACGTGGACGGCAAAGATGCCATAACGTTGGCCAAGTCAGGAGAGCTCAAGAAGCTCCTGCCAGACTGGGAGAGAGGTTGGGTTGACACGCCTCTCAAGTATCGCACTACTGGCCTTTATCCTACTTCGGATCCAAAGGTTTGGTACTCACTTCACGGTTCTATGAATGCAGAGCCAGTACTCAAGTCAATTGGTGTAAACCCATCCGAGCCAATTACTTCGAACGACGAGGCTGCTGCGCATATCGCCAAGTTCACGAGCAAACTCTCACCTGAGAAGCTCGAGTTCACCAACTTGATGAACGGCTTCTGCGGCAGTCCTTGTTTCACCCCCAAGCAGTGGAATGAAAGTGAGATGGGCAAGTCGCTTGCTGCTCATCCCTTGATCAACGTCACAGAGCAGTCTCATGCCATTCATACCCCTCCCATTGCTTTCCCCCCTCTCGATCCAACCGATCAGCGCCCGCTAGTTGGAATCAGGGTTGTCGAGATGACCCGTGTTATTGCTGGTCCTCAAATCGGTACTATACTATCTAGCTTTGGTGCCGATGTCATCCGTGTCAACCCACCGCATCTTCCCGACATCAACATCATGCAGTTGACACTTAACGCAGGCAAGCGCACCATCGCCATTGACCTACGAAAGCCAGAAGATGCAGCCATCATCAAGTCTCTTGTCGCTGAGGCAGATGTCTTTGTCCAAGGTTTCCGTCTGAACAAGATGCGCAAGTACGGCCTGGGCTTGAACGACATCCTTAAGCTTGCTGGCGAGCGTGGCCGTGGCATTGTCTACGTATCAGAGAATTGCTATGGTCCTGATGGCTACTATGCTGAGCGACCAGGCTGGCAGCAAATTGCAGACGCTGCCGCGGGCTCTGCATACGTCACTGGACGTTCGCTCAAGTTGCCCAACAACGAAGCTGTGCTTCCATCACTTCCAGTCAGCGACATGACTACTGGAGCTCTTGGTGCAGTTGGTACGCTTCTTGCTCTGCGCGATCGTGCTACAAAGGGTGGTAGTTACGCCGTGCACGCATCGCTTGTCGCAGTCAATGCATATGCTTTGAGATCCGATGTTGGTCTCTACTCACCAGAGACCGTCGCCAAGTGTGCCGAGCAATTCCAGTGGGCAGAGATGAGAGGATCCCACCATGTCCTCGATCTCCTCATGACGGTATGGAATGGCTGGAAGAGGGTCCTTGGCGGTGCTCTTGCGGAGGACAGTGGATTTTACCAAACCTTTGAAACCAGCGCCTTCGATGGAAAGAGACTTAGTATTCTTAAGCCTATTGTTACTCTTAGCGACTCCAAGGTGACGCCGATTTGGACGACGCCCAGTGTTCCTTATGCATATGAGAACGCTGAGGGTATCCGTTTCCTTTAGATAATTCCGACGTTAACAAGATATTAATTCGAAACCTTGACCTACTTTTCGAGATCCATGTGACTACTTGATACTGGCGTGGGCCTCGAATGAGGTATGGGTGCCTACCTCCAACCCTTGCAAAGAACACCTTTGAGATCCATGTGACATAATGTGTCGTTGTGCGCTATCACTCTGACTTCCTGTCCAAAGTTTTTTTCTAGGAAGCCTAGCCGGTGACAACTCGGCAGTATACTAAGCTGGATCGGAAGTTTTGATATCGTGTTGTTCTATAGAACCGTAGTGCAAGGAGGGGGACGCCATTGTCGAAGCTTCGTGACCTTCCATATTTAAGCATAAGTAAGAAGGGTTATCTTTTGTCGGAGGCCAGTTCGTCAAGATGCCAAAATAGCCCAGCAACAAAAATCGAGTGACACCGGCTGTCGCATCATCAGACCAAGCTTGAGCAGCGTTGCCAAAGCTTCCCCTAGCCCCATCTGGAGTACATCCATTCGATGGCAGATTATTCTGGGGTAGACTGGGTCTAAGATATCGCCCATAGGTACTGTACTGTTAGTCTTTCCTTACATCGACACTGCAAGTTGGAAGAGGTGGGGTGTGTGGTCTTTGCTATGGCTATCTATAAAGTTTTAGCGAATTATTTAGCCTTTTCCCCGAATAATTATTCGTGCTTACTTTCAGTGTAGAAATCTGGCGATTAATTTAGCCTTACCCCAGGTCTGCCTTATTTTTAGTTTTTATCGAGGCTATGTAGCCAATCATCATAGAGGACTAACGATCAATGCTTGATGCAAGCAGTAAAATCTAGCGGTTAATTTTGCCCTTCCCCAGACTTGTCTCATAAGTGACTTGAACCCCCACAAGGCCGGCTTTCTTTCCGTTGACCCACCTCGATTTAATTGTCAAGTTGATTGGCTTGAGCGGGAACATGATGCTGATCGAGACTCTTTCTCACGTCACTGGCTCGAGCATATGCTTTTTGGGACTGGGGACGAGGGTAACTAGTATGCTGTATGGATGTTAACTTGTCAATAATTGATGACAACGCATGATGCTCACCAGCTATAAAGTCCTGGTAAATGCCGGGCCCTCTAACAAATGTAAACTTGTAAACCCAAACATCACCCAGCATCCATCAGCAACTATCTCTTTCTTTCCTCGAGTCCATCATGTCACGAACCCCCGTAAGTGTCAGCGCCTTTATCATGAGAACCTGTGCTAGTCCTAATGCCACATAGCCAAGATACAACCGGCCTTTTAACCACATCGGAGTGTCCGTGTCAGACGCAAAAGCAACGGTTGACTGGTACAGCCGGGTGATGGGCTTCCAACTTCTAGGAGACATCTATCACATCAAGCGCTCAGAGCACCCAAACGATGCCATCTTTCGCATCTATCCAGACAGCCTTCAAGAAGTCAAACTCGCCAGAATGGCCACCGGGAATGGCGTCGGCTTTGAGATTTTCGAGTTCATCAATCCGCGATTCAAAGCAGCAAAGGAATTTGAATATGAGAGGGCTGGAGTCTTCCATATTTGTGTCACAGACGTGGACCCAGAGGGCTTGGTAAAGAAGGTTGAGGCTGAAGGTGGCAAGAAGATTGGAGAGACTGTGGACCCATCTGGAAAGGGTGAGATTGTCTGTCTCTACCTATCAGACCCTTGGAACAACGTCATCGAGGTGATAGATGTTGGATTTGAGGTTATGGGCTGTAAGGCCAAGTTGTAGATAATTGTCTTCCATAGCCTCGAACTAGAATTCCAGCAACAACTTTTGTTGATCTAAATGTCGGGCTACTTCAATGCTGGGCCTAATTCTAGCGGTAACACCCACATTGAATATTTCCCCCGTGCTGAAACTTATTAGGGCTATAACTTATTGCTGGTAATTTTTACTGGAGTCTATTCCATTGGGGAGCTCAAAGTTATTTGGTTATCGTGCCGGAGCAGCAATATATAGAACAGTATCTCTCGTGCATCTTTTTGCCTGTCAATCAAGTTTCTGGGCATCCCTCCCTCGGCTTGTTTAGCTCCACTAAAACGGCCTAGCTGAGTATAGCCCCTTTTGTGGAGTTTGTCCTGGATATAACTGGCTCATCAGCCACATCCCCTGAAGAAAAACAAAGCTTGTTCAACCTTCTTGGCGATACTTGATTCAGTGCAATGTGAATCCTACTTACGACATATCCGCAATGCTAGAACGGCTTGGATTCAGCCTTATCTAACCAGTCTAATTACCACTAACTCCACGTTGAGTACGTTCCCATTGAAATTGCCTTATCTACATTTCTCGACGAAAGCTGTAAGCTTCTGTCAAGACATAGGCACTTCCAGTTACCATATCACGCCTCGTTGCTGTGCTACGTAATTCATTCCAAGTCAACCATGCAGCGGCCTACAAAGCCAGTCCGTACGAGCAGGCCCAAGGCCAGGACGGGATGCATCACTTGTAAGTATGTAAAATTAACTGCTGGACCAATACGCTGAACATGCTGACAAAACCCTAGAATCCGGAGAGTTAAATGCGACGAGCTACGGCCAGCATGTCATCGGTAAGTCGAATAGTCACGACTACTCTGGGTCGCCTAAATTGTGACTGACGTCTCAGCTGCACGAGTACTGGGAGAAAATGTGACGGATATGCATCCACATCAACAGCTGTTGCTGGCCCAGTCGCACCCCCCAGACTCGGCGGCCTGGCCTTGAAAGAGGCCAGAGCCCAGGAGTTCTTCTATCATGAAACCGTCCCACAAGTATCAGGATTCTTCGGCCGTCCGTTCTGGAATATCGTCTTGCAATTTAGTCTAACGGAAGCCTCAATACGACATGCCAGCGTCGCACTGGCAGCACTCCACGAGGAACACAGCACCATATCACAGACATCACAAAAGGACAGCTTGAAAATAGCTTTTCAATCGTACAATCGAGCTATCAACACGATACTGAAACTTGCATCCGACCCAGCATCGATACCTTTAGTTATTATTTCAAGCATCGTATTCACCTGCTTCGAATGTCTCTTGGGAGATCCCAAGTCAGCCGCTTCCCATGTTACAAGTGGGCTTAAGCTGCTGAAAATGCTGCGAGAAAGGACTGGTCAACCTTCTGGGCCATGGGGTCAGCGATACCAGAACTTCGAGTCTGCTTTTGTGGAAACGCATCTTGCTCCCGTCTTGTGCACGCTGAGTCTTTGCGTCACTGAGTTTGGGTATCCCGCCGAACTTTATCTCAACATGGTAGATGCAAATGGCTGTCCTGTTTTTGATCGGCCGTTTCAAAGACTGCTAGAGGCTAGAGTTGGGATTATTGACATTATTACTGCTGCCACCAGGATTAGCCAAGATGGGACCCCGAATTCCCAACCCGACAAGTCTAGGCACCTCCAAGCCGCGCTAGGGCGCTGGAAGACTCGATTCGACGACTTGGTTCTACAAAGAGAATCTTTCTGGGACCCTCAAGATCACAGCGCGGCCAACCTAATCCGTGTGATGTCACAAGCCACGGCTGTAGGCCTTTTGGTTGGCCCAGCAGCCGATGAGACAGCATGGGACACGCACAAAGCGACATACGAAGAAATTATTCGGCTTGTCGAATCGCTAATTGACAATGCGCAAGGCTCACAGCGCTTTCATTTCGAGATGGGTCTGATCTCCCCGTTGCATCTTGTTGCGTGGAAATGTCGGTGGCCATCCCTTCGTCGAACAGGGCTGGCGCTCCTGCGCGCGAGTTCAAGACGGGAATGTCTCTACGATGCAAGACTTTACTATGCTGTCTTCTCACGGATTATGGCTATCGAAGAAGCCGACTTCAATCAACCACTAGATGGACAGTGTGCCCAGCACGACTTGCCGCCCGAGAATGCCCGCATACATCACTTTATCTGCGAGACTCTTCCTCTAGGGAAATACGGTGTTTACCTTCTCAAGCTGTTCTCAAGGCCGAAATGGCCTGATCCCGAATGGCGTCTTCACACCGAGCATATATATCTTGACGCATTTTCGACTTGTCAAGGTGGCGATTCTTTGCCATCTAGCTCGAAAATAGCAAAACTACCGGTTGTCAATCTGTTCAGAACAGGACCCGTTCCAACGATTGCATAAATAGGTAGATTCCAGAGTGAAAATGCGGTCTTCCATAATCACCCCCTAAGATCAGATCATTTGTTAGTCTTACGCTATCCTCCACTACGGCACTACTTGTACAAACTAGGGCGTCATACTGTCTCACAAATAGTACTTGTCCCTCACGCCAAATTGGCCCCAGAGTCATGGTCCTTAACGTGAAGTTAAGTTGAGACTTCAATGAAGTGGACAGTTTCACCGGTTCTGATTGGTCCGTTCGCACAATTCAGGCTCGTAAAAGTCGGCTCCACCCAACAAATGTAGCGTAGCATCTCCTGCGCATGGACTCGACTTGCTACTGGCTATTAAAGATGAAAGACGGCCGTCATTCATTTTGTATCTATGCTACTGCATTCATTCCTCTTTCCTTTCTTTTCTGGGTTTCCTTCAAGTCTATTACACAGCTTGCCCAAGTCGCTCGTTTAAACCACCACCCATATCGACCTCATGTCCGACAATTGCGAGAACGCTATGACGCCCTCGACTGTTCCTCCCGGAGAAGACCGACAACAAGAAAAAAATGAAGGTGACATCCATTTCCAAGATGAGAACTCTTCGATTGCCGGCATGGGAACTCAAAGCTTGAGCGGATGGAAGTTGGCTTTGGTCATGATTGGCCTCTGCTTGGGGGTCTTTTGCATGGCGCTAGTAGGTTCTTGGGATTTACGCATCTCAAGGCTAGTGGCACTGATGGATAATTAGGATAACACAATTATCGCTACGGCAATCCCGCGGATTACAGATGAGTTTCGTGCATTGGACGATCTGGGCTGGTGAGAGAATCTGCACTGTCTGGCAAAGCACATATAGACTAACCACTGCTCGCAACAGGTACGGCTCCGCGTATCTTCTCACCACCTGCGGTTTCCAACTCTTCTTCGGGAAGCTCTATTCCTTCTACTCTATCAAATGGGTCTTCCTCGTCGCCATCGGCTTCTTCGAACTTGGCTCCCTCGTATGCGGTGCGGCCCCAACGTCCACCGCACTGATCATCGGTCGTGCCATAGCCGGCATCGGGTCAGCCGGTATCTTTTCCGGAGCTGTCTTGATCATCGTCCTGAGCGTCCCGATGAGACAGCGACCGACTTACATCGGAATACTGGCGGCTATGTACGGCATTGCAAGTGTCGCGGGGCCGCTGATGGGTGGTGCTTTTACGGATAAGCTCACATGGCGCTGGTGTTTCTACATCAACCTCCCTATGGGTTTCGTCACTGTTCTCTTCATCGTCTTATTCTTCACCCCCCCTCAAAGCAGCTTGGCCAAAAACAAGTCTTCTTGGAAGAAGCAACTTTCCAGCTTCGATCTTGAAGGTTCAGCTTGTTTCTTGCCCGCTATTATCTCTCTTCTTCTTGCCCTACAATGGGGTGGCTCGAAGTATCCTTGGTCCAACGGCCGCATTATTGGCCTTTTGGTCGTGTTTGGTGTCCTCATCTTGCTGTTCGCGGTGATCCAATTGTGGAAGAAGGACAAGGCAACTGTCCCTCCCAGGATCGTATCTACACGAACTGTTTGGAGCTGTGCCGTATTTGCGGTCTGTTTCGGTGGTTCGTTCTTTCTCCTTGTTTACTACGTAAGTTATCCACATTACTCCAGCGTTGAGTTTCCGCTAACACGATTTTAGATCCCTATCTGGTTCCAAGCTATCAAGGGTGCCAGCGCTGTGCGATCTGGAATAATGAATTTGCCTATGATCCTCGGTTTGGTGATCATGTCAGTCATAGCCGGAGGTGCAGTCAGTGCTCTTGGCTACTACACCCCCTTGATCCTCGCGTCTGCTATCTTGATGAGTATTGGTGCTGGGCTGTTAACCACATTTCGTGTGGGCACCGGCTCGTCCGCCTGGATTGGCTACCAGGCCTTGTACGGTATTGGAGCTGGCCTGGGTATGCAGTTACCTCTTGTCGCAGTGCAGAACTCTTTGGCTGAGCAAGACATCCCTGTTGGTACGGCGATTCTGATGTTCTCCCAGACTCTCGGAGGCAGTGTTTTTGTACAAGTCGCGCAGAATGTTTTCACCAGCCAGCTAACTGCTGAATTGCGGGGTGTCAATGTCGATCCTGCAATTATCTTGTCGGCTGGGGCGACCGAGTTGCGAAACCGTGTATCCACAAAGATCTTGGACGTTGTACTGGTTGCCTACAGCAAAGCTTTGACTGATACCTGGTACGTCGCGGTTGCAACGGCTGCCCTGGCATTGATCCCTGCAGCCTTCATTCCCTGGAAGCCAATTAAGGGACACAATGCCGAATCTTTAGCTACATAGGAAATCCCTTATGTGATACAGGGTTTCTAGCCATGGAGAAAACAGAGGTATTCATAGACTCATCTGAAGGCTTCGTACTACTGGATAATGCTGTTGACCTCATGGTATAAGGGCCTGCCTTTAACCTTTGCAAAGAACACTTTTGAAGGCTTCGTACAAGAGGGTTATCGCAAGGATAAGAAGAAAGAATAGTAGTTGGTAAATGTAGTTCTGATTCTTGACTTAGTCTAACTTTTATTAATACACATTGTTTTATCAAGAGTGTGTCTCTTTTGGTGAGTGAAACATAAGAGCCACTATGTTTCAGTAAAATTCTGCTATTCTTTCCTAACGCGATGCGCTCGGGACTGACTTAGTATATGAGGCCGTGGAAACTGCGGAAAGGTCTGGACATGCAGCGTTATCTTATCACCAGGTAACCAGCTGGCCAGAAGCAGTAAAACTCGAGAAAAGGCAGTTCGCTACCTTTCTATTTAACAAAATTAGAATATAGTACAGCTTCTCTGGACGAGATGGAATCCTGCCACGTAAACAGTGCCTTCGTCAAGTTCCAGGGCATCAATTCGTATAAAATCATAGCCTCTATTACCACGAGTACCCGTAGGGTAGGTAAACACGTTGAGAGTCGAACATACATTAATCCTGAGAGTTCTTGAGAATGCGGCCATTATTTACCTGGCGTATCCTGGGACTAGTTTTCACAAAGTGGTAATAGTAGGAAAAATCAGGGCGCAGCTATTGTTGACCATGTAGGAACCATTCCGAACCTTCTCACTATCCGCATTGAATTGTCTAAGAATGTGACAAGTGGTACGATTGAGAACATTCAGGAGCGTCATCTTTTCGCTTAGAAGTGAGAAGCTCCTAAGACTGATAATCAACCCAAGATTAATTTCGAGACGTCATCACACCTACGGATTAGTATAGTAAGCTAAAGAATTCTAACTAGTATGGCTGCGTTCGTATCTTGTGCCTCTATTTATCCCCTTGGCATTGGGGCTTCTAACCTAGCTGTCACGCAACTAACCCGTTCGCAGCGCCGCGGGAGATCCACGCTAACCCTTTTCCACCACCAGCTAGATCGTCGAGGAAGGGAAATTAAGGCCGGAGGTAGGGGAAAATCGTCTAACGAATTAAAAACCCTCCTTCTTTGCAATGGCTGCGTTCTTTGTGAAGTAAAATGCCCATCTAATGGCAAAAGTATAATAGTAGTCTGTGATAAACGATTAGTCAGCAATGTCAGCGAGGTCGCGTGGCCCAATGGCAAGGCGTCTGACTACGAATCAGAAGATTCTGGGTTCGATCCCCAGCGTGATCATGTCTTTAAGCTGATAATGCTGTCTCGAAATTTTTTGTCACATCAGGTCTCAAGTACTGCCCTCTAGGAAAGCTAGAGTAGAATTTCGGTGGTATGATTTGCGAATACGATACTTGCAAATATGAAGCCATCTCTCCCACCGCGATTTACTCGTATAGTAAGTGACAGGTGGCTTAATAAAGAATCGAGTATTCATTCGAGCGGAAACATGACTTCTGCGGTGGCTTCTTGTTTTGACTATATCATGAGACCGTAGATCAATGTGAAGCCCGCGGTTTCAGTAGCTTTCAATATGCTGCGGGCTACAAGCTCGGATGTTACCTAATATACTGTTCTGGATAGGGAGTCTTTAGGCTGAATCTATGAGCTCAATCAATCTGTTGGTCGACAGGTTTGTCAATATCGGAAAAGCTGAGGGCGGAAAAGATGAGCACGGAAAACATACCAAATTTGGCTGCTAGTGGCATGCTAACGGTTTCAAGTCGAATAACGTTAATTCAATATGGAGTCAAGATGGTTTTCATTGGAGGATATACATTCTCCAGTACATGCCGAGACGAATGGGTAATGAACCCCGACCACCCCGGAAACCGGTAGATGGTTGACCCCACGAGCATCCGGAGTACACCTTCAAGCTCCCCCTCCAGCAGCTTTGAGCAGTCGTTCTTTCTGCCCCTCTTTGCTAATCAGTTCACCTCTATGACAAAGTAGTGTATCATGCTTTACAAAACTCTGGGACTGCTGTTAGGCTCTGCCGTGTTGACGGTTCGTGGCAATGCTGTGAACCTTTTCGTAGCGGACTCGGGTGGTAACTTGACGACATTGACACTCACCGAGTCACGAGATGGTCACGATCTTTCCGTTACCTCAAAAACACCAGATTGCCAGCCCAACCCTTCCTGGCTGACACTCGATCACTCCAGTCGTGTCCTTTACTGTCTCGACCGCGGTGGCCAGGCCTCAACGTCTGGCTCACTGAACTCTTTCTCAATTGGAAAACATGGCGCTCTCGCTGATATCGCGCGTATCAAGGCACCTTTGAGTGGCGTGGCTGGCGAGATAGTCACCCTTCCCAATGGGAAACGTGGCTTTGTGAGCGCGTCGTAGTAAGTCCACAATCCGCCGGTCTGGACCAAATATTCCTGCTTGCGCATCACTTACACGTTGCAGTACCCCAGGTGTAGCGGCCGTCTACGCTCTCGGCGATAAGGGTGCACTCCCAGGCACTGAGCAATTACAACAGATTTCCACGAACATCAGCCAAATAGGCCCCATCGCATCGCGACAAGAAGCAAGCCACCTTCACCATGTCATTCTTGATCCTACTGGGAAATATATCGTCATTCCTGACCTCGGTGGTGACGTTGTCCGTGTTTTTGCTTATGACAAGAGGAATGTTGCTCCTATCACCGAAGTGAGCACTCTGAAGGCCCCAGCAGGCTCTGGACCGCGCCATGGGTTCTTTAGAGTCATGGCAAACGGCGACACGTTCTTCTTCTTTGATGGAGAACTCGATCAGAATGTGTACTCTTATCGTGTCAGATACAATCGCGGTAGTCTTTCCTTCACCAAGGTCTTTGAGATTCCATCGCTCAATGCCAGCTTTCCTTCGAACACGGCCCCGATTAGTGAGATCGCGATGAGTGTAAGTGTGCCTTTTAGTTCGAATTTTTGTTGATATACTGATCTCGGATACAGCCCGATAAGCGTTTCTTGGTTGTGTCAAACCGCGAGAAGTCATTCGCCACTTCCCTTCAGGCCGGATCTGGCCCATCGGATACATTAACCACCTTCTCAATCGGAGAGGACGGTACTCTCAAACGCGTGCAGGCAGCCCCATCTGGTGGCTGGTTACCCCGCCAATTTTCTTTCAACAAAGCTGGAGATAAAATTGCGGTCGGTCATCAGGTCAATCAGACTGTAGTCATCTGGAAACGAGATATCAAGACTGGCAAGATCATCCCGGAAGACAAAGGCGGCAATCTCGGACAGGTGAAACTCACGGGGCCTGTGGTAGCAACAATCTGGGATGAATAGGAGCCTAGATGGATATTCTAGCCCCGTCAGGTCAAGCTTCTGTAAAACTTCCCCGATACTTTTTCGTATTTTCGTCTATTCATCACAACTATCAAACAAAAGAACTGGCTCAAAACCCGAAACCACTCGTGTTATGACGTTAACACCTATCGAGCCAAGAAAGTGCCGGCACTAAGTTTATTATCATGTGTTAGATACCGAGGGACCGTTCGATTAGTTGTCGCATGCTTGTTTTTCTGAGTTAATGGATACGTATTCTGGAGAAAAGAGTCGGCGCTCAAAGTCAAAGACGAAGCTAACTTTCGGCGTAAAGAGCAGATAGGTTGAATTAATCAGAAAGTCATCCAGTCAATGCAGGACCCCTCATGTTTCTCGTTCTTCTTCTACCAAACCACCAACAGGTGACAAGTCCTACTACCACTAGGATGGGCACTCCAATCATCAGGAACCACACACCAGCTGGATGCCCGAGATTTGGGTGGTCCTGATTCACTGGAGGCCTGGGGGTAGGTAAAGGCTCGTGGGGCACCCACGTTGGAGAGTTGTTGCCATTGGTTAACGTGGGTGGCTTTGGGTCGAGATTAGACTTGTCAGATGAAGCCCATGTTACAGCCCAAGCCTGGTGAACCAAGAGCGTGCCGTCGGGGGCGGTGGCGGTATTGTCTTTCGTGAAGGTAAAATATACCCCCGTTGTCAGTTCAACATTGTCGGACGCTTCTGTCGTGCTCTTCACCCATCTTCCGCATGGGTCAGAGGGGAGTGTGCTGATAAGCTCGCTATACCCGTCGAAATATTCAAAGCCATAGCCACTGGGACACAATAGGTGGTTAGTTTCCTCGAAAGGCTAGAGGAATTAGATCAGGCGCAACAAACCTTTTGCAGCACCATGCAGTGGAAACTGTTGCCGAAGAGATAACATCTCGACCCAAATTATGCCAAACCCATCCGGTAGGGCAAACTGCAGGGCTAAAGCTGAACTCTCCGCTCCAACCAGAAGGATAACACGACGGGACGGGATCTGAGATTAGAACAGAGGCGGTACTCCCACCTGTAGTCCAAGCCACACGTATACGTTTCCAGTTGTCTCGACAGTTGTTTGATTCTTCGATTGTGTAGTAAGAGCGACGCGGCTGGTTTCTATTGATGTCTCTGTATCTGATTCTATTTCTACCGTTGAAGACGGCGTCGTATTTGAAGAAGACATGATTGCGAAAACTGTGGATGCATACGACGGACTCTGGGGCAACACACTTTTTTTATCGCCCTCGCTTGCGGATCCTTTTGTGCCGACCAACAGGCGTGAAAACAAAAAGTAGGGCGGGATATGGGGC